>JAQZBX010000417.1:101487-112547 GCA_029593785.1 Cabassous unicinctus | reverse complement strand
AAATAAGAAAAATCAAAGTGGATACTATAAACAACTTTTTGCCACAAAACTAGACAACGTAAATGAAATGGAAAAATTCCTAGGAACATACAAGCAACCTACACTGACCCTAGAAGAAATAGAAGACCTCAACAAACCAACCACAAGTAAAGAGATTGAAACAGTTATCAAAAAGCTTTCCAAAATGAAAAGCCCAGGATGAGACAGTTTCACAGGTGAGTTCTACCAAGCATTCAAATAAGATGTAATACTGATCTTACTCAAGCTCTTCCAAAAAATTGAACTAGAAGGAACACTATGAAACTCATTCTATGAAGCCAATATCACCCTAATACCAAAAGCCAGATAACGATATTACAAAAAAAGAAAATTAGAGGCCCATTTCTCCATTGAACACTGAAGCAAAGATACTCAACAAAGTACTTGCTAATCAAATCCAACAACACATCAAAAGAATTAGTCATCATGATCAAGTGGGTTTTATACAAGACATGCAAATGTGGTTTGACACAAGAAAATCAACCAGCATAATATACCACATTAATAAATCAAAGAAGAAAAATCACATGATCTTATCGATTGTAACAGAAAAGGCATTTGACAAAATACAGCCTCCTTTCTTGATAAAAATACTGCAAAACATAGGAATTGAAGGAATGTTTCAACATGATAAAGTCCATATATGAAAAACCCACAGCTAACATTGTACTCAATGGTGAAAGTCTGAAAACTTTCCCTTTAAGATCAGGGATAAGATAAAGATGCCCATTGTCACCACTGATGTTCAATATACTGCTAGAGATTCTAGTTAGAGCAATCAGGCAAGAAAAAGAAATAAAAGCTACCCAAATCAGAAAGGAAAAAGTAAAACTTTCACTATTCACAGATAATATGATCCTATATCTAGAAAGTCCTGAAAAATCTACAACAAAGCAACTTGAGCTAATAAAC
This sequence comes from Cabassous unicinctus, assembly GCA_029593785.1. Lineage (NCBI taxonomy): Eukaryota > Metazoa > Chordata > Mammalia > Cingulata > Chlamyphoridae > Cabassous > Cabassous unicinctus. The sequence continues at coordinate 111,596 of JAQZBX010000417.1, read as the reverse complement.
AATTTCAGTAGAGTATCAGGACACAAGATCAATACACAAAAATCAGTGGTGTTTCTATACAATTGTAATACACAATCTGAGAAGAAAGCCAGGAAAAAAAATTCCATTTACAATAGCAATTAAAAGAATCAAATATTTAGGAATAAACTTAACCAAGGATGTAAAGCACTTGTATTCAGAAAACCATAATACTTTGCTAAAAGAAATTTTAAAAAGACCTAAATAATTGGAAGAACATTCCATGCTCATGGATTGGAAGACTAAATATCATTAAGATATCTGTTCTACCCAAATTGATATAAGATTCAATGCAATCCCAATAACATTTCATCAGCATTTTTTAAACAAATGGAAAGCAAAATTATCAAATTTATCTGGAAGGTAAGAGGCCTCGAATAGCCAGAAACACCTTAAAAAGGAAAAGTGAAGTTGGAGGACTCCCACTTCCAGACTTTAAATCACATTACCTAACTGCAGTGGTAAAAACAGTGTTATATTGGCATAAAGGTAGACACATAAACCAATGGAACCAAATTGGTGGTTCAGAAACAGACTCTCACATCTATGGCCAAGTGATTTTTGGCAAGCCTGTCAAATACACCCAGCTGGGACAGTACTGAGTACAACAAATGGTGCTGGGAGAACTGGATATTCATAGCCAAAAGAAAGAAAGAAGATCCCTATCTCACACTTTATATAAAAATTCAGTCAAAATGGATCAAAGACCTAAATATAAAAGCAAGTGTCATAAAGTTCCTAGAAGAAAATGTAGGGAAACATCGTCAAGACCTGGTGGTAAGTGGTGGATTCTTAAACCTTACACCTATAGCATAAGCAACAAAAGAAAACATGGATAAATGGGACCTCCTCAAACTTAAACACTTCTGTGATTCAAAGGACTTCATCAAGAAGGTGAAAAGGCAGCCCACTCAATGGGAGAAAATATTTGGAAACTACATATTCGATAAGGGTTTGATTTCCATTCTATATAAAGAGAACTCAATAATAAACTCAACAATAAAAGAGCAAGCAATCCAATTATAAAATGGGCAAAAGGTTTAAATAGACATTTCTCCAAAGAGGAAATACAAATGGACAAAAAGTACATAAAAATGCTCCATATCACTAGCTAGTAGGGAAATGCAAGTCTAAACAATAATGAGATATCATCTAATACCACATAGAATGTCCATTATTTAAAAAAACAGATGACAATAAGTGCTGGAGAGGATGTGAAGAAATAGGAACACTCCTCCACTGTTGATGGCATTGTAAAATGGCGCAGCCTCTATGGAAAACACTTTGGCAGTTCCTCAGGAAGCTAAATATAGAACTGCCATATGATCCAGCAATTTTTCTACTAGAAATATATCCAAAAGAACTAAAAACTACGACGTGAACAGACATCTGGTCTCTGATGTTCATAGTGGCATCATTCACAATTACCAAAAGATGGAAACAACCCATGTCCTTCAACCAATGAATGGATAAATACAATGTGGTATATACATACAGTGGAATACTATTCTGCAGTAAAAAGAAATGAAATTGGAACACATAAGATAACATGGTTGAATCTTGAAGACATTATGCTAAGCGAAGTAAGCCAGACACAAAAGGACAAATACTGCATTGTTTCATTAATATGAACTAAATACAAAGAATAAACACATGGAGTTAAAACTTAGAGTATAGGTTATTAGCAGGTAAGAGGAGGTTTGAAAAGAACTACTGATGCTTAATGTATGTAGAAGTTTTAATTAACTTGACTGTAAATGTGTGGAAATGGATAGAGTTAATGTTAACCCATTATAGTGAGTAGCAGCTGGTTTATAAATGGAATTGTGGCTGAAAAGGGTAGTCTGGGGAAGCAAATGTCAGTTGAAGGAAAGCTAAAGAATAATCCAGGGACCGAATAACACAGTGAACCCAGAGGTGGATGAAAATTGTGGATGAGTGTACAAATGCAAGAGTGCTCTTCTGTGAGCTAGAGCAGTTGTACATCACTATTGCAGGGTGTCGGGAATGTGGAGAAACATGGAAAACTACAATTGATGTGACCTATAGACCGTGGTTAACAGCAATAGTATAATATACTTGCATCAATGCCAAAGATGTACTGTATTGATAAAGGGGGTATATGGAAAAAGAGTGCCTAATATATGCTATGGACCATAGTTGGTGGTAATAGTCTGATGATAGTGTCTCATAATCATAACAAATGTTCCACCATGGTGTGGTGTGTTGGTGAAGGGGTGTTGTATGGGAATTCTACACATGTGCATAATTGTTTTGTTAGTTCACCACCTCCATAATAAAAATATATATTTTTAAAAACATGGTGGGTTGGGGAAAAATATACCAAATGTAAGATAGAGACTATAGTTAGTAGTAATATTTTGCCAATGCTCTTGCATAGTTTGTAACAAATGTTTCACAACAATGCAAAGTGTTGGTGGAGGGGTTATGTAAGAGATGACTGTATGATGTTATGAATGTTTATTTTGTAAGTTCACAATCTTTACTATACACTAATTGTTTATGCATGTTCATGTATGAATATATACTTCAATAAAAATATACTTTAAAAAACTCATATGTATTTAATATTCTAAATGCATCACTACTTGGCACATAGTAATAATCCCTCAGTGCCAGAGAGGCTTATCCCTGGGAGTTATGTACCTTGCTGGAGGGATGTCAGTGAGCTTAAATGCTGAGTTTGGCTTAGAGAGAGGCCATCTTTGTGTAAAAAGGAGGTTTTCAGAAAGTACCTCTTAGGCAATATATATTATTAAGCTAAGTTTAAATTTTACAATAAAAAGGTTCATAAGTAGAAGCATTATTATCAATGGTGTGGATATTGATCAGTCTTTTTTTTTGCTAGACAATGCCTATATATGCTAGAGGTTCTGGCTGCTCTATTAGAGAATGTAGCAGGAAGGCCCAAGATGGGAATTTTATATGTTTTAGTTATCATTCTTCTTTTTGAATGTATTGTATTCATATTCTATAAAGGCATTCATCAGGGGCATTCTTCTCCACACATAACCCCACCACTGATGCACTGCATCAGTGATCCTCAACTGCCATAAGTGCAATTTTCTTAATCCAAATCCTCCCTCAAAACAAAGCCAATTTCTTTTTGTTTCATTGATTGATTGATTGATTGATTGATTGATTTTGCATTGTGCTTTTCAGGCAAGGTTTGGAGGGCTAAGAGACTTCTAGTCCATGCTCATTCAAGTCCTTTCTTAGTCACCTGGGACATATTTCCTCACATGATATTAGCCACTAGGATTGTGCAAGGAATCTTGATTTCTGGAGAGTATGGACAAAAATTCCCATGAGGGTCCTTTATATCCCAGTGGTCAGGTAGTCAAGATAGGCTGTGTAATTGTTTTAAGCAGGCATAAGCCATCAACATACACATTCCTGTACAATGCAACAAGCAGGTCCAGTGTTCAACAGCAGAGTTTTGAACTTTAGCAATTCAAAATCTGATTACCTAGCCCATCTCATCCTAATAGTAGCCAAGAGTCAGGACAGATTTGAGGTGTCCCTGGAGATAAGCATACAGTCCAGCTATAAAATAACTCTATCTCATACAGCATTAAGGAAGAGAATGAGAGGGCAAAAAATTTATTTATTCCAGCAAAATATTTTCCATAATCCACATATATCAATACCCTTACTCTGCATACCCATAGCAATTTGTGCCGAACTTTTATATTTCAATCACTGCATATTCCTCCTTAAAATTAGATTAATCTGCTTTTATAACAGAATCTAGAGAAGTTCGAGTGCCCTATGGATAAACAAGTATACTCAGTAACCAACTTAACCTTAATCATTACATGCATATCTTTGACCTGAACCGTGCCTAACTTGGTTTTGAAAATCACTAGTAGTCTTGCAGAAGACTGTCATCTGTTCCTTTCAGGTATATAGCCAACAAATAAAAAACATTGTAGAAGTAATGATTTTTAAAATAAATAAGAATATAATAGTCCTTTATATGTTGGTAAATTAGATTAGCAAATAATCAAGTAATAATAATATAATAATCATGCTTTACATATATTCTACTTTACAAATGATAAGACATTAAGCTTTTACATACTACTCTTTACTCTTTAACTGTAAGCCTTTTGAATAAAATTATCATTTCTAATAATAATTTTTAAAATTATGCTAAGTGAAAGAAACCAGATACTTAGTACTACATATTCTCTTATTCCATTTATATAAAATGTAAATACAAATAAATCTACAGAGACAGAAATAGAGTAGTTTTTATGTATGGCTGGGGAAGGATAGAGGGATTGAGAGGTGGCAGGTAAGGGTTATATGGCTATTCTTTTTGGAATAATGAAAATGTTCTAAAATCTATGGTAGGAATGCACAATTATGTGAATATACTAAAAGCCATTGATTATTAAAAAAATCACGCATATTCAAATGAAGCATTCAATTGGTCATATGCAATTACAAATGTAATAATCTAGAATGCAGACTACGTTAAGAATTGGGGGGCTAGGCTGAGTAAAATAGATTAGTGAAATATAATATAATGAGAAAATCAGTGATTCATCATTGTTGATTTTCATTATAAGCATTTTCTGCAAAACTGTTGGCTATGATACAATCTATCTTTTTTTATGATGCTGTGCAAAAAAGAATCCTGATGTGTCATTGCACACATGTGATTGGCATTCATAACAATTTACAAATGCCTAAAATGCTGTATAACAATTAGGAAAATAACAAGTATTATGATGGGCTAAATAAATTAAAGAAATGCTTTTTATTCCTCTATTAAACATTAATTATTGAATCTGAAACCTTTCAAAAATGGGGATTATAAACATTATATAAATGCAAAAAACTTGCCAAATATCCATTGCATCATGTCTTTAGTTTAATAAGAATAGTGATCAATTTCCTGTTTTACAAATAAAGAGTGATAAATACATTAGCAAGTGACCAAAAGGAGAACTGGACAGCAATATATGAAATACTAATTTATTTATTTTCAAAAGTAGTAAGAAAATGTACATCAATATAAATTGCAAGGAAATCTTATTTTAAATAAAAAGGAATATACTATTTACAGCAATGCCTCTCTATCTATATCTATTTCTGTCTCTCTCTATATATGTATATGCATGATGATCATGTTCTCATTTGTTTTGTTTGAAGATCTGATGGAAAATATGTTGCAGGATAGTGTTTTAATTTTCTTTCTTAATAAAGTGGTGTTAGATTATTGATATCTTATTACCTTATAACTTACCTTCAGAGATATTATGTAATTATATAGGCTACTTATAAGACTGTAATAGAGATCAAATATTAAAAAAAGAATTTATAATAATATTCAAAACACATGAAGTAAATCATGTTTTTTCCTGTCTTATGTTTTTTTTATCACTGAAGCATTTCTGAAAAAATCTTTCTTATGATCATTAACAATATGCTTTTTTTAATCCATAAATAATAATTCTTCAATTAAATGATGTATGTGAAAAATACATTCTTTATGCTTATTCATAATAACATTATCTGAAATGTTTGAAAAATAAATAGATTGTGCCATTTATTGTCTAGCACATTTTTGCTGAACAAAATCTTTTTGTGTTAATCTTAATCACTGCATTGCTAGTGAGAATGTATCATTTTATTACCACATGTACTAAGAGAATTTATTGGCCACTGTTCCAAACACTAAAAAATCTCTATTTTAATCACCATTTTACATGTAAGGAAAATGCAAATGAGGATAGGGGCTACCCAGTTTAGTAAAGATCGCAAACTCTGGAGTCAGAGTGCCACCTTTATAATCCCAACACTGCCATCTACCACTTGTGCAGTTTGGCTAATGTCTTAAACCTTACTTCCTCAGCATCCTCGTCTGTAAAAGATAGTTGTTTACTTTTTTAAAATACCAGTGAACAATATTAAATATATATCCTGATTCAGACATTAATGCGAATGTAAATGTATTGTTTTTTAATTGGTTAGTCATGATGCTAGAATTTTATATTGTCTAGTGGGAAAATGGAGTTGTAACTTTCTTAGGAAAGCTTTGGCAATTATTTATAGATATAAAATATTTTTAAGGTTCAAAAACCATGAAACATATCAATGTGTTGTAAAGTTGAAGATGAAATTTTTAAAGAATCCTAAAATAAAACCTCTAAGCAATGCTGATTTTAATTAAGATTTTTTTTTCATGTAACACTTCCATGCCCACGGGGAGAGAAAATCCCCAAACTATAATATGTGTCCTATTGTCTCAGTTAAGAAGAGATATTAAACTGAATATAAAGACTATAATTCTACTGTTAAGCCAAGGAAATTTAATGGTGGAAAATTCAAAATATATTTGGTTTTTAATCCCTGCTTCTGTGTTTCTCTCAGATCCACTTCATCCTTGATTGTTACTTTTTCAGTCTGAATTAATTCTAATGAAAGAAAACAATGTTCAAAATCCAGAGACCCATTAATAGATGGGCTTTTACATTAATCTTACTGTCCTCACAATTCCAGAGCCTGGAGTGTCCTGGCACCTGAGTACCCAAGGAATAACAGCATTCCCTTCTTTATCCCAGATGTATTTATCCAGTCATGTAATGGTCTGTGCCTTGGTTTCCATATTAGAACTCCTCTTCCCTGTCTGTTTTCCTGATCCTTCAGACATCACCCTTCTCTCTTTCTCTTATGGAATGAAGGGGAATAAAGGAATTAATAAATTCTATCAAAATCACTTTAGCAATTTAAAGGAGCATTATTAATTTATTATTTTGTTCTACATTGCAGAAAAATATTTATTGCCCTGTGATTTCTTCAAATAGAAAGTGTTGCTTTCTTAAAATCGAGAAAAAGTAGTAGATAAAAAGTATTTTTAAGTATTTCAGTTTATTTTTATATTTTTTTCATCGTGAATTTGCTGGCAGAGATGAACATCTTGAGAATACTTTTTTATTTTTACTCTCTGATTTCTGAAGCCTGTTATTTGGTGGAAATGTTTGGCCTGTTTTTGCCATGTGCTTTTGGAAGCTATTGAACAAATGACTAGAAGTGTTTAATTGTCAAATGTTAGTATTTCATCTTCCTTATAAAACTGTGCAAAATGATTCCATATCTTGATTGAAGTTGGTAATCTCAATTAATAGTACTACAAATTTGACTTTAAAAAAAATTTTTTTTATTGATTATCTAAGATATTCTTCTTTCTGAGTGATATTAGAAATTATTTATGTATATTGCAGGGTAGTCTGAGTACCTTAAAACTGAAATTAAAAAAATATAAATATATATATTTAAAGTTCAGAAAAATAAAACATACATAGCAATAGAACAGAATCTATATTTTCAGGAGTGGGGGTTGTCTTCATGGTTTCATAGCTGAACACAAGATAAGAGGAATGCAATGACCCCATTTAAATTAAAATGACAGTAAACTGCTTTAGAACATAAAATTTTAAGCAGAATGGAATTAGGTTCACTCAGTTGTATGAATTGTTTGATTAAATGAAGTCAGTCACAGCTGAACTGTATGAGTAAGTATAAGAGGAAACTAATAGTATTGGTTTGTCTGAGCTTCTATCACAAAACCCACAAACTATTTTGACTTAAATAATGGGAATGTACTGGCTCACAGTTTGGGGCAGGCTTGCTTCCTGCCCGAAACGTTTGTGTCATGGTGCTGGCTGCTGGCAATCTTTGGGGTTCCTTGGCTATCCTGACACATGATGATGTCCTCTCCTTTCTAACTTCTGTCACTTCCAGGTTATCTTTATAGGGCTTCCATTAATCCAGATTAAGACCCACTCTCATTTGGTTGGCCCACATCTTAACTAAAACTAACATTTTCAAGAGGTCCTATTTATAAAGGGTTCATGCCCACTGTCCTGTAGATTAAGATTGAAAACATATCTTTATTGTGTTACATAATTCAATCCACTTCTCTAAGTTATAACTAGCCCTCCCTAAATTGATAGGGATGTGAAAAGTTCCTAATTATAATTGTTTCTTTCAAGTATTTCTTGTATGATTAACAGTTTTTGCTTCATATGCTTTGTTGCTCTATTTAATATCTAAATTCACTTTTGAAATTAATAGTAAATATTATAATTTAGAAAGCAGATTGAGATTTTAGCAACTATTTAAATCATGTATTTGGATATCACATAATATCAAGGGTACATTAATATTTGGCTTAGGTAGTATATATGGAGGTATACTCAGGAATAGCATACCCATAGAAGGAAATGTATCACTTCCATGTCAAAATATCATATGTTTTACAATAAACGATAATATATTATGACAAAATTGTATGTAAATCGTTCAAATAGTAAAAGTTCAACCTCTTTCCCACGTTTAAATTAGCTTAGTTTTTACTTATTAGGGAAATATGTTATTTGGAGCATATTTAACAAACATATATAAATGACTTCATGTCTTATTTAAAAAGTAACAATAGAGAGACAATTAGGTAAAGAAAAAGACTAAATTAGAAAGTAATTTGTCAGTGCCTTTCAAACTGTAACATTTAATCTTTCAGCTTATGGTTTTCATAGTCAACTCAAATGAACTTCTCTTTTTGATATTATATGCCATTTAATATTGTATATGCCATTTTGAGGATCACTGCAAAATTAAGGCAGAGGAGAAAATTTTTAATGTAATATTGATTTTACCTCATATATTGTACATTTCAAAAACTTAAAACTTTTCAAAAATTATACATGCACTACCAAACATACTACTTTAAAATTGTATATATACTCTGGTTTCTCTTCAGATCATATAAATCTTTTGCCTTTCACTAATGATTTCTGTGGAGAAAGACAAGTCTGAGTTTTTAGACAATTTTTGAGATCTTAAAAAAATGAAAAAGAAAGAAAAAAATTGTATATGGTTGAACTTCATACAAATGAAAAATATAATCTCATAAAAATACATAAACTATGTAGCAAAAATATCTTTAAAATCCATGGGAAATAAAAGTTCTATCATTCTTTTAAAAATGTAGTGCTGGAAGTAGTCTGTGGTTAGAAATATTTCTATAGTTTATTAATCCATATTTAATCAAAATATACATTATGATTGTCTTCAAACATATTCAAACAAATATGGAAAATATTTCCATTTTCTATAAACAATATCACCAGAAGGTACATATTATATTGTGTTCATTTATGCATCCATTTTTCAAATGATAGTTATACCACATGATACTTGTATAACATATATTGATTTAAAATGATCTAGTTGAATTAACTAGGAATATATTCCAAAGGAATATAAAAAGAAAATACCGCAGTAAAACAAAATACAAAATGAAATATCTGGGGATATAACCCATGTCATAAGATTCTCAAGGAAAGAATGTCTTCAATTATCTTTAACAAAGTTACTAGATTTATAGAATTGGCAAACTGAAACAGAACTTGAAAGACAGCAATGTTTATTTAGGTTAACCTGAAGGCTGTTTCCCAACGTGTTATTTCCCTATAGAGAAAAGAACATGGCTTAAGAGTAAGCAGTGCTTTTTTATTTTATTCAGTCATTAAAGACCAGCAGTGAAGACCCTTTTGGAAATTTTAAAATAATTGGAGGTTAAGTAAATAAAATTTCATTGCAAAGAAAGTGACTTTGGCCCTCTCATATGCAAGGTGGATTTGTGGCAGCATATTTCATCTACTCTTTAAATTAAGTACCTAGGAGAATAGCCAACCAATATAGACTTCTGAAAGCCTGGAATACACTCCTAATTAGGCTTTGAGTAATAAGTAAAGGTAAATGTTGTCAAAACCGTACTTCAATAAAGCAAGGGAAGAGCCTTGAAAAATACCTTGAAGTCTGTTTTTAGTATTGGTAAATTAAAAGTATTGTTTAGTCTTAACATATAAACAATAAAGACTTCTTAATGTAAAATTAAAAACTAGTAATTAAAAAAAACTATAATTCCAGCATGAAAACACTTCAAAAATAAAACTTATATATTCAGTACAAACAATGCACTCTAACAACCGATGTAGAAAATTTTTAACATTTACCTTCCATGCTTAATCTCCTTCTACCTACTAAATCAAATA
>JAQZBX010000417.1:0-101387 GCA_029593785.1 Cabassous unicinctus | reverse complement strand
TCCTATCACGTCACCATTTTTAATTTTGCATTCTATTATATAGTGTTTATTATGTGCTAGGGACTTCCATAATTGTTTTATAAATACTGACTTTTTCAGTCCTCAAGGCATTTCTACTAAGTAGGGTTACTAACTTATTTAATATTATTAAATTAAGGTACAGTAAGGTAAATCCATGTGTGCATGTTTACACACTATATGAGAGAACTGGGATTTGAGCCCAGGCAGTCTACTTCTGAATCTAACTTTTTCAAAGAAAGAAGTATTACAAAGTGCTACAATATTCTTCATAGTGTACTGACAATGCAACAATGAAAATACAAACCTATACTCTGGAATATTACGATGTCATTAAAAAGTTAGGTTTATATATGCTAACCCTGAGGTAATCCTTTTATGTAATGTTAATTAAGAAAAGGATAATATAATGCAATAGCTATTTCCAGAATATTTTTTTGCATGTACGTAATTACTATTTTTACAATAATTTAACATCAAACAAATTACATTGCTTTGTGGTATTTTCTGAGCAAATTCTCCTGTCCTGTGATGCTTCTCCTGTTTTTTAGCTCACTGAAGGATTTACTCCTCCATATAAACTTTAAGATTATTTTATCTAAACTGTGAATCTGTGGAGATAACTTTTGAATGAATTTTTGTTTTTATGATATTAAATATTGTACTTAAAATATGCTATTCCTTTCCATTAGTTCAGAAGATTGTAAAATCTTCCAAAATATTTTATAATTTCTTCTTATAAGCCCTGCTTATTTCTTACATAAAAATGTTTATCATTATATAATTTTGCCACTGTTTTAAATGGATATTTTTTCTATTCCTATTGCTAAGTACTTATGCTTGGGTTTAAATAAACTACTTATTTGGCTATATATAAATATATATACATATATATATATATACACATACGTGTGTGTGTGTGTGTATATATAAATATATATATATAGAGAGAGAGAGAAAGAAAATCTGCTTCTTAGCCACTTTCCCAGCATCTGCCTACCTAGATAACTACTTATTATTTTTCTTTTATGTAGAAGCTCTTAGTTTCCAAAAAATGGAAAAAATGAAAGGAGGAAAATCAGATTTCATGGCTTTATGTTCATGCCACAGTTTTCACTCTCGAGTTCTTGGCTGTACTAAGTTCAGACTGCACTAAAAATTTAAAAAATGGTAAGCTCACATCACTGGTACTTTGAATTGTGGTGTTCTTCCCTGATCTGCTGACTGTTATTTATTTTCAAAGTCCTCATAAAGCTGCACTATACATTTTGTCCAGGTTTTATTGTTATGTTTATTTGGAGAGAGTGATGAAATATGCTTGTTTTGACTTACCCATAAGTGGAAATCCTGTTTATCAGTTTAACTTCTAAATTTTTGAATTACTTTTAAAAAGGGGTTAAAATCTCCCACCATAGCTCTCAGTCTGTCAAATTTTCCTTGAATTTATGTCCATTTTTTCTTTATAAATTTAGAAAGTTTATTTTAATTATTAAATACATTCAAGTTCAATAATATATTTTACCATGTCCTGCTCCTTTCAATCAATGTTATGCATTAAAACTATGTGAACTGTAAACAGAACAGTGGTTGTCAGGGGCGCTGTGGGTGGGGTTAAATAAGTGAAGCATGAGGGGTTTAGTTTTTTAGGGAGGAAATTATTCTGTATGATACTATAATGGTGAATACAGTCATTAGCATTTGTCAAAACCCATAGAAATTTACAGCACAAACAGTGAGCCTTAATATATACAATTTTTTTTTAAAAAAATCATTTTAAAAATGGTCAGAGTATCCCAGGATGGAATGTAGGATGTGATAAAAAAAAAAAAAATCTAGATGTTGGAAACATCACTGAAGGGGGTGAGGGAATGAGGTGCTGACCTAAGTAACCTGGAAATGAGTATAGTCTGTAATACTAAAAGCAAAATGAACTGTACATAAGGACTGTACTCTGTTTAATAAAGTAGTTTCCCATGAGATTAAGAGTTAATTCGAAAACCACTATACATGTATACTGGAATTGATTAGTTACATAAAAGGGTGGCAGGTGATGTGAACCAGGTTTCTCACTGTTGGAATGGGAGGTATAGCAGTTTGATATTGTTTATGAATTCCAAAAATAGTTATTGGATTGTGTTTGTAAACTAGTCTGTTCCTCTGGGTGTATTAGATTGTATTAGATACAGAGGTTTCGCTTTTACTTTATTAAGTTAGGATTAGGGCTTTTATTTGACCACATCAATAGGATCCATGCAGGGTTGAGTCCCCACCCCCTTGGTGGGGGTAAAACAGACTCTCACATGGAAGTAAACACATGGAGAAGGAGAACACAAAGGAAGAGAGAAAGCTCATTAGATAGGATCCTACGGCCCTGGGAAGAGAGATGAGCCTGATAGTCTACAGCTGAACTTGTGTAGAGAACAGAGCAACTGAGCCCAGAAAAAAAATGAGCCCTGGGAAGAGAGACAAGCCTTATGCTAGCCTACAGCTGAGATCATAAGGAGCTGGGACCAAGGAGCCTTAGGAGGAAGAGGAAGGCTGAACCCTCACAGAGACTGGCAGCCATCTTGCTCCAACACACGGCAACAGACTTTGGTGAGGGAAGTAACTTATGCTTTATGGCCTTGTGCCTGTAAGCTTCTACCCCAATTAAATACCTTTTATCAAAGCCAACAGATTTCTGGCACTTTGCGTCAGCACACTTTTGGCTGACTAATAAAGGAAGTAATAGATACGCAAGGGGAGGAGACTAGAATGATCCATGGAGTAATGGATTAAAGTTGGAAACATCAATATAAACTCACATTTAGCTTAATATAGATACAGATGTTTACAAGTAGAAATATTTATAGATATATGTATACATACATGTATCTCCTTGCTCTGTCAGCAGAGAGGTACTAAAATCAACAACCCAGTAGCAATGAACAATCTAGTGTCCAGGTTTTGGCTTCTAATGCTATTCTCCAAAAAACAAAACAAAGCAAAACACTATTATAACAGCATTTTTATCCTTAAAGTTTTATGTGGTCTGAGAGTAATATAGCTACTTAAATTTTCTCCTGATTAGGGTTAGCTTCTAATTCACAGATTAATTTTAATTATACCTAATCTAATATTCTCCAAAGTGGTTGTGGATTCACCAGTTTGTGGTCTGTACAAGATGACCTATTGTGTGTCTAAGACAATTAAACTTTCATTTCCATATTATCTTTTACTCTTACTTAACATACAATTGGTAATACCTGTGTATAATATATACATGTACATGCATCTATTTTGGCATTTATTCATTTATTTGGCAAATAAATAAACCCAGACACCATTTAAGCTATGTGTGAGGAGCAGTACATAACACAGACAGAAACCCTGCCTTCTGGAATACTCTAAATGTTGAATAGGAGATCCAAAATCAAACTTCACTAGCACCCTCTGAAATGAAGATAAGTGAATGTGGGAGTGCAATTAGTATGACCATGCCACTGCTCAGGTAATTTGTAGTCCAAAAAGTTCTTTAAGGAGATTGCAGAGTTCAAGTAGCAGATGTTCTGAGCAAAATTTAGGATGGTAATGATTCCCATGTTATGAAATTTGGAACACTGGGAAAGAAATCAAATGTAATCATGGTGTATGCCAATGTCTACTACAAAAGGAATCTGGGCATATAAAACTGGAACGAAGCTAGTGATATCACTAGTCAGAGAGAAAAAACTGAAGAGTAATATTCCTACTTTGGTTTTCTTTGTCTCTTGCTTCCTTCTACTACTAAGGTGTTGTATCACTTTGAATATAAATTTATATTAGATTTTTAGATTAATATCTTAGCCAAAAAAAAGAGTCTAGGAGTAGCTGTATGGTAAGTAGTAGTTGGATGCAACAAATATATATCCTTAGGGCAAGGTTAGGGCACAGGGAGTGGTGCTAGTACTAGTTTAAAAAGACAAATATCAAGATAGAACATACTACTTTAAAACCTTATTATTTCAATTTTAAAGGTAAAAATTAATCATAAAAGTATCGTGGTAAGTAAAAAGTTTAAATTCAAAGAAAAAAATATATGTAGACTCTGTGCCATTAAAATTTGTGATCATGTAAAAATTATATACTAAGGTTTGTAGGTATTGAATTGTTTTATATGCAAATGCAAAAAAATGTAACGCAACATATAAAAGCATAAAAAAATAAGTCAGGGACATTTCCTATGAAATATTAAAATATTATATTATAAAAATTATAATCATATTTTGGCTATAACAGATGGCCAATCAATGGAACAAATTAAATAACTTGAAGTGTGCTGTTTCTATTAGAAAGGAAATATCAAAATAACCAATGGGAAAATAATTGAAGAACAAATGTTGGTGAACTCACTTATTAGACAATATTGCAAGGAGATCATATTTTCATATGATATTTAAAAATTGGTTCCAGATAATAAAAGAGGAATAAAACAACAATAAAGTCCTTAAAAACTAGGGAAAATGGTACATTTAAACTACTATCATGAAAATACAATAATTTCTAAGTCTAAATATAGTGAAAGAAAAAAGAAAATATCAACTCAGTTAATATGTTTATATTAAAAGTAAAAATCCTTGTATATTAGAAATACAATCAATAAAATACCAAAAATGAGAAGATATTCACAAATGCCAGGAATAAGTGAAGAATACTAACAGAAAATAACGTACATTTAATACATCAATAGAAATTTATCAATTCAATAAAAATGGATCAAAATTTGATCAAATAATTCACCAAAAGAGATATAAAAATGGCCAACTAACATTTGAAAATGATAAAAACACCAATAAAATCAGCGTTTCACAAGATGAATCGGTACAGATTATTTTAATGGTTATGCCTATTATTCAAAATATTAAGAGAAAAACAACATTGTTGGTTTCCGATGATATGTTTCTTGAAAGCAGTTAGCAATATATAAAAAAATGTTTTAAATTATTCATGCAGTTGGATGAGTAATTGCAATTCTCTAGGGAGTTTTTTAATACAAAATTACTTCAAATACAAACATATGCAGCATCTACCCAGAATTGTTTCATTCTAAAGAATTTAAAATCTAATATACAGAGTTCCTAAAATTTTCTTATGTAATCTTCACAATAGCCACAGGTAGCAGCATAATTATTTCCATTTTTATACCTAAAGTTGGAAAAGCCATAATGTTATTAACTCATCAGGTCAAATGTTACATGCGGTTTTATCCAATCAGTTGAACATTATACATATGGAAAATGTTAGCAAAATGTTTTCTAAAATATAATCTTTTCTATGTTTTGAGTTTTAAAAAATAAAAATATATAAAAAGTATATGTGCATATATATATATTTTTCAAATATTTTCCTCAGTAACTTTACATCTGTTCATTCTTTGGCATGGTTAATTTTATATTTTTTATGGAGAAAAGAGTCCAAAGGGAAAATCCAAGTGATCATAAATTAAAACATGTATATATATGTTTATAAATACATAGGCAAACATCAGAATGATGATAAAGATAGTCAAAGAAATTTTAATGATTTTATTCTGTTCTAAATTTACATTATTGAAAGTATATTGATTGTTGTTTTTCTCTGTTGTTGTTATTGTTCTTTCCAAATCATGCATAAGACACATATTTTAGAAATATAAGTAAAAAATGCTATATATTTAGAGAAGAAAACACTTTGGGTAAAACATATTGAAAAGACATTAAATTTAGGTATTATTTAACCACTGTTTTTCAAAAGCATGTCATTATTGTATTCTTTCCCAACATGTCTATCTATTAGTATTTATGTTTGAGTTCATAGTGATAGCCAGTAAAATAAGGAAAAAAATACAAATATGCATATAGACCCACAGGTGAAGTTTCCCCTTAAAACTGCACTAAAGTTGCATGATATATTTTATTCCTTCTGTGAGAAAAAAAAGTCAGGTCATTTTAAGGCCCCTCAAAGGAAGAATGATTGAATCCAGAGAGGGTTATTTTAATGTAATCAATCAAATATTTAATATTAATAGTAGCTCCAGGGCATGCAACAACTTTATAACAAAATACAAATAACCCAAAACAAATGGATAGCACTTTTTTGAAATTTTCTTTTCATGCCTAGAAAGAATTAGTTTCCATGCTCTTAAGAACATATATTAAATGAAGTAGGTTGATGATTGATATCATTATAGTGTTATTTTTAATAGACGTATTTCACTTTTGGACAAAGGAGACTTTACCGCTCTTTCTATACAATGTAATTAAGATATAATATTTAGGTAATAATAGTTCTTGATAATTTTTAAACAATTAACTCCTTAAGAAATATATGAAGTCAAAGAAATTGGCTGTTCATAATATCACATTCATTCTAGAAGCCAGGCAGGAACTTGTTTTGTAAGTATATTTCTTTCACTTCATCTTGATTTATGATGTGGGATTTTAAAATTGAAATGCCTTTTAAAATGGTATTCTAAAATATTTTGTCACTGTATTAATTATGAAGCATACATTCTAGACCTCTTCCTGAAACTTTCTAAATCTGATGGTGGTAAAATTCAGTGGCTCCTAATTAATGTACCAGGGTCTTCTTTTAAATACTAAATCCTTAAATGCGAGTTTCCTTTATTTGCAATATTTAATCCATACTCTCCCAATTGTTTCCTCAACCCCAGATTTTTCCTGGAAAACTCAAGTGAAAATCAACCAGCTTTAAGACTCAGTTGAAAAGCTAGACTTAAAATGGAAAACATATCTTTGAAAAAGTTGGGGTGGAGTTAGAACAAGGAATTTCATAAATAATTTTTGTTTCTCTGATATTATGATTTTATAGTAAGATTTGTTACAGATTCTTCACAACTACTACTTTATTGTTACAGAATTTGCTGCTATTTTAAAGTAAAATCTGTCAGAAAATGCCTTGAAATAATGGCTTATGCATATTTAATCACTCTGATATTTATAGAAACACATACTTTTTAACAAACATATTTAAACTTAGCATGAAAGTTACAAATTTGTCAAAAATATCTTTACAAAAATCCCACATGAATTTGCTACCTCTTTGTTTTAAAGATAATCCCTGAATATTATTCCTAATACATTTTTCTGTACATCTTTTCAGTTATCATGAAATTTAATTTTTTGTTTAATCAATATGCTTCTCAAATTTAAACTTAAAATCTGCAGTTTGATTGAAAAAGTACTATGAGATTTTTCCAGCCTTTGGGAGTTAATCTGTTGTTCCTCGCGTGTACATTTACGCACTACAGGTGGAGGCAGGAGGAAGTTAAAGGCACTTCGTGAAACAGTTCCTTTTCCTCATCCTTTTATTTTCTCCTGTGTCCTTTCTTACCATTTGAGATGAAATGGTTATTTGTCTAAGATAATAGGCTGAAATGTCCTACTAAGAGATATTAGATATGCCTGGAATGGCCATGCAGGATTGGACTGGAAGTCACTAAATTGAGATCTCAATTTGAACTATAGTATCTTGAATCAAATATAAGCAAACTTCAGCATTTAGTCATTTTGTAGAGTATCATTTTGACATGTAGAGTATCATTAACTGCCAATGGGGTCCTGGGGAAAGGTATTAAGTAATTTTTAATATTCAGGGACTGTCATTAAAATAAGATTTAATTTGGTTTTTGTTCCATTTCCTTCAATCCAGTGTCTCTTCTGAGCCTCTTATAGTCCAGTCCTTATCTAGAAACAATTGCTTCCAGATAACATTCTCACTGTCCAAAGTCCATTACTTTACTCTATTTCATGCATTCTCAACAGGAGTGATTTACTTCCCAAAGGCCAAAAGCTGGTCCTTGTGGAGGGTGAAAAATTTTAAATTCTACAATGGTTTGTGCCCTTGCAAATCTCAACCCTACCAAACAATATAAACAGATATATAGCATATCTGTGGCAATAATATTAAATGGGAGTGGGGGTGATTAGGGGACAAATATCTAAAAGGGTTCCTCAGGGGAGTGATAATGAAAATAAAAATTTGATAAGTATTGTGCTCTTTATTGTTCCTTCAGAAGAAAAAATATTTATATCTAAAACTATTACTAATAATCTCCTGATGAAATCAAAGCTGTTATTTCTATGTGCCATTAATATCATATAGAAATTAAGTATATTAGTTTTAAAGTTATTCTAACAGAAATGTGAATTCAGTTTAATCATTCCATTTATATTAGTACTTAATAAGGAGTATTCTTCACCCAAATATTATTTAAATTACTAAAATATAGAAGGGTAATGATTATTGATTTGTTTGTTTTGAGGTCATAAGGATTGAGGCTTATGGTTCTTATAGATTTTCATCTGTACACAAGCACACATTAATTAATATCCCATCTGTGCATAAATATATAGAATCTGAATCTATATCTATATACAACCAAATATCCATTTTATACGGCTTTCCTCTTTAAAATAGTGCAGCTCTGTGATTCTACATGATTCTAGATAGTTTGCCTTAATTAACTAATAATATTTGAAACCAGTTAATAGGAACAATAGAGTAATAATGTTTATGTTTTTCAGTAATAGGTACTTTGGGATTTCTGTCATCATATTTCTTCTCTAATTGTGAACCATTTCAAAGGAGTATGCTTAGTGTATTTGAACTGAAAGAGAGAAAACAAGTAAGCAAATGAAATTACCATTTAAGAAATTATTGCATGTGGAAATTATATATTTTTAAGTTTAACTGGAATTTTAACTGTTTAGGTGAGAAGCAAATTAGAGATGCAAGGGAATTTGAACTTTTTTGAAAAAAAAAAAATGAAACCAAAAATATCTTGTAACTATTGGAAGGGGGCTCAGATATTTGAAATTGCATGGGTATTTATTTTTCTCCTTGAAGCAGTAATTACTTAACAATAACCACTCACTATTTCATTTAAATCAAAATTCATTTCAGTACCCTTTTTGTTGAACTAAGAGTATTCTAAAATTTAAATTTCCAAATTTAAAAACGTATCCTGTAATTTAAAGCATTTATGGATTAATTAATTTATTTTTCTTCCTTAGAAAGTGAGAAACAAAAGCCAAATAAATGTTTTTAAGAACAATAATATTCCATGAGTATTTTAAAAATTCATTTGAGTTTCTAATTTGCAATATAAATACTTGTAATAACTGTTGGTTAATAATGTGGTTACATAATAGCAATATTTATAATCATTAAGCAATATATATTTTTACCTAAGTTCAATTATCAAATGACCCAGAGTAATCTATTTATTTGGTGGTACATTTAGCCCTTTCCATTTGTATTGATTCTGTTACTGCATTTTAAACTCTTAAATCAGTCCATTCCTTCATGTTTCAGTGTTGCCCAACAATTCAGAATTTCCTCCTAGCTCCTTAGTGACTCCTTTTTTTGGGTCCTTGGATAGCTTCTCTACCTCTCTTTTTAAATAGTCATGCTCTATAGTCTATATAGTCTATAGTCTATAGTCTATAGTCTATTGTGGGTCACCTTCTTTTGTGATTCTACCCAAAGTGCTTGAATTATCTCTTTTATTCTAGTGGTTAATATTAGCATCCTATATTCTAATGAGTCCTCCAGTAAACATGTTTGCTCTATTGAGCTGCAAGTTCAATCTTACAAGCCAGGAAACATGTTTCCACTAAATTTATTTTAAAAAAAAACCTTATACAAAAAAATCTAATGGTAATATATTGGTTTTCTTCAGACCCCATCTCCCGATCAATACCCCCCTATTTCTTACTTTAAAAATTGAATTAGTATGGAGCCCAAGACAGTAATTTTTGTATTATTTATGATTCTTCCTTCTTCCTCAGATCTCATACCCAAGAACCAAAAAATGCTGTTTCTTATCAATGTTAACCACTACTAAATTCTTTCCATAACCATAACTAAACCTGGGCAGCTGAACATGGTTTGAGAAAAGCTAGCAGCCAATCCTGACAACTCTAAATTTGAACTCATGTCCATAAACAATAAGTGATACCTTAAAGCTTCCAGAAATTGCTTTTGGTGTATTGTCCATTGACAGTCTCTTGTTACAACATGACTATTTCACATTTCTCCTCTTTAAAACCCAATACATCTCTGCCATCCCCACTCTCAGCAGACAGTCCTGTTTCCTTATTTATCAGCGAAATGGATCAAATCAGAAAAGAGCTTCTGTACAATGTCACATCACAAATATCTATATATAATATTTCCACACCACAACTGTGGTACAAACTAAGACATTTTAGTCATAGATCTAGTCAGGTACTTTTTTCAATTAATGAGACTTATCAAAATTCACTCTGCACAATATTTGGCATCTAGAAGGTAATTAATACATGTAAGTACATAAATAAATAAATTACCTTTTTTAAACTATACATTTTTAATAATACAATTTCAGACATCAAATGTGTAAGTTTGTCCTTGGTCAACTTAATCACATACTTTTGTCTATCATATCTTGAGCACTTGTTCATGTCAGAACTTAATGTAATAACTCATATAATTCTCAGAAACCCTCTGAGGTAGTTATTTTGTTATATTAATTTTTAGATGAGAAAACCGAGGCTTAATGAAATCAGGTATTTTCTCCATGGTAACACAGCCAGAAAGTGTTGGAACAAAATTCAAACCCAATTTTATCCTACTTGAGACACAGCTGAGGTTTTCCAACATTACTGTATCCATGCTTATGTGTAGTACTCAAGAAAATCTTCACTTCTATTTCCTCTGCTTTCCAGTTCTCCTCACTCTTCCCATTTCCTCAATGCTAAGGAACTTTTATTGAAATATGCTTTTACTTTTTTAAGACTTTTTTTGTTCCAACAAAAGCAGTTTTAAGGTCTTCTATAATTTGGTTTCTAACTATCCAAATTAGGTTTCTAGTTGTTTCTCCTGATGCCATTTTTTTGAGCCATCTTGACTTCTTTGCTCCAGCATATGTCATGGGAAATTTTCCTGCTTCCCATTTTTAACATTGTTTTCCTCTATGGGACAATCTTTGTGGATCAAGTAGCTACAACAGTGCATTATGGGAACACAAGTTCAGGGCACAAGAGAAACACTCAGCTAATGATCTCTTTATTACTTTGCACATTACAAAGTCCAGAAAGGGCAAGCAACCTCCTTGTCACTTACACAGCACAGAGTCCCATTACATCCGGTCTCTGGGTGGCCAAAAACTACTCAGGATCTGGGAGATTGTTGCTAAACGGGTGTTTGTGATTTCCCTAATGATCTTCTTTTCTTTGTAAGAATATCAGATTATTGTTCAAAACCAAGGTCAAGTCCTCCAATCTCCATAAAGTCTTTTTGAGTATACCTTTCTCTGAGATTTCATTCATATTTAAATTTATAGTGCACATTTCCCCAGGATTTTTGTTAATTAAATTAATTGTATAAAAAGTAACATAAGCATATTGAGGTTAGAATCAATGTTTTTTTACTGTTTAGGTAACACCTTTTTTGTGCTAATGTTAAATCACTAAAGGCCACAGTACTAAAAGATTTTTATAATCTTTTTTGATCATCCAAATAGCATAATTTCAATTATTGATGTGAAATTTAATTATGAACAACAGCTTTAAAATATAAAATTACTAAATGGAAACATTTCATTGGAAAGAAAATTTGGTTTGGATCTACACAGGCTTTGAGTCATATCAGATTCCGTCATTTACCAGCTATATGATCCAGGGTGATTAAGATTCTCTGAGATTTTTCTTTTATAAAATAGTGATAATTAATATTTCTCTTCAAATAATTCACTACCTCTCATCATCCAAGTCTGTTCAAATGTTAAAGAGTCTTTCTTGGAGTAATCGATCTAAAACAGCTTTTTTCTTCTCCTACCATTTTCTATTCCCTCACTCTACTTTATTTTCCCATACAGAGGTATCACTCCCAAAAGTTTATCATTTCTTTATTTGTTTATTTTGTCTTCAAAAATAATCTAACTTCTTTGAGATCATGGATTTTGTTTTATTCACTATCACATCATAGCATAAAAGTTCCCAAAATCTTGCAATATATTAAAAATAAAATTTAAATTGATGTGTCTGCTTTTAATGATTGACACAAAATTGTCAGATAGGAAATAGTAGGTTAGGTTCAAATGTCTAATTTAATAGATGACTGCAAAAAATCCACAGCCATTCTCTATCCATAAGTGAGGAAATGGGAACAAATATTCTCTTTTTGTATAATTTTGTTTGGAATTATACAATTATATTTGCCTAAGAAAAGCCATTAAATTTTGCATAAACTTCTAAGAACTTCTAGTTGGTTTTTATATAAATAGATATGAATATAATTAATAAAAGATATTCATTTGAGAATAACTATTAGCCAATGATGTTTTTTTATGTCTGAAATCACATAAAGTATTGAAGAAAAATTTACTTACACGTATTTCTTTATGTGTCAGGAATGTTTTCAAGAGAATTATATTTAAGTCCTAACTATATATGTCTACTTCAATTCTCTATTACTCAATTTTTCACTATAGTCAAAGTAGTTATTGATTTGAAATAGACCAATGATTGTCCTAAGATAAGTAGCATAGAGGTACTTTATTTAGAAGTGGTATTAAAATTTGTAACTGCATATTGCAGATTTGGATGAAACTCACTTCATTAAATTATACAAAAAGGGTTGAAGGGCATATTTTTAGAAATGAAAATGGCTTCAGATTTAATAAAATTATTGTTGTTATAAAGGTCATAACCATAAAGTGTAATTAAAAGGAGTTCCTTAGCATTTATCTTCAGGTACTCTTTCCATTTCAAAATATATATAACATATTAGACATTTAAATATAAAATAGACAATGTTTTATTTAAATGGGTGAAGTAGGATATAAGAATTGCTATAAATTTTTAAAAATGTAAATAGATTTTAAAATTCATCTTATATGTCTATATCTTGAATTTGCTCTCTTTAAATCTGTGCTCCAGCAATTTAGTATTTGTTTTGTAGCCTTATGGGATAGTAAAGTAAAGGGACCCTGGATAATTAAAATGTCTTCACATTATCAAAGTGTCCTTTTATGATTAGTCTGTAAGTTAGCATATTTTAAAATATCTGATTATAGTCAATTGTTTATCATTACAGGTAAACATTCTTATTGTGTATTAGAAGATATAAAACATTGTGTAATATGACCAGGAATTAAGCTACAGGTAAAATATTCACCCAGCTCCAATTCCTGGGATGAATGATGTTCTTACACCTTGAGAATCAAAGAAGAGATAAGACAGTGTATTTTGGGGAGACTTGGGGTTTCCAATAGCTGTGTAATTATGGAAAAAATATCATTAAAACTGTCTAGTTTATGGTCTCCCCTTTCCTGCCAAATATGAGGGCTGATACTAATGAAACTTATTCCTTCTAGGTATATTTCTTACAATCTGAAAGAAAAGGAAAATTTGTAGAGAATCAAGAGAGAAGACAGAGTAGAAACAATCTTTATATAGCTTGGTGTCAGGCCGGGGCAAAGATGGAAGCACACTCAGGGCTTAGGGGCTGTGCTAGATATAGGGTTACTGTGTTGCCACCCTGAGGATGGATCCTTAAGTTGCAATGCTCTGATTGGTTAATCATTGGGTCCACATGAAAGCATTGGTTAGAGTTTGGAGACTAGATTAGCATTTTATGTAAATAGGGTATCCTAACTGGGAGGTGTTGGTTGGCTGATTATTAATTAGGGTAATAGATACTGTTGGTTGAAAACCTCTTATATTGATTGGTTCTTACTCCCTCTGATTAGGGGTCTCAGTTCAGTTACTAGCCAGCTGTTTCAACAACTACAACAAAAATATGTGCTAGTTAATTTAAATTTGTTTACTTGGTCTATGGAACTGAACTGCAGGTAATTGTACTTGTACCGCTTAGTAACTACATGTATTTCTGATCACAGAATTCTTTAAAATGGGGACTATATTTTTTCAAATATATAATATATTGATATTTCAAGGACTAAAAATTTTTTGAGAATTCCATTTTCATGGATACTTGGTGCAAAGAGGTAATTTTTATTTTACTTTTTAAAATGACTTTTTTGAGATGTAAATCCCATACCAAATAAGCCACTTATTTAAAGTATGCAATTCAATGTTTTTAAAGTGTGTATGATACAGTCAGTTTTTGAAGATTTCCATCACTCCAAAAATAAAAGCCTACTACCCAATAGTAGTCACTCCCCTTTCCTCCTAGACTCCTCAGCCCTAGACAAATGGTAATCTACTTTCTGTCCCTATAGATTCCATAGAGACATTTCATATAAATGGATCATAAAATATGTGGTCCTTTGTGACTGGATTCTTTGACTTAACAGATTTTCAAGTTTTATCCATGTTGTAGCCTATAATGGTACTTCATTCCTTTTTATTGTATGATTATAATCATATTTTATTTTTTCACGAGCATAATTTTTAAAACAAAAATTGTCAGAAACATTTCAAAATTAGTTGCATTAAATGTAGTTTATTCTTAGCAGATCCTAAAATACTAAAATACTAAATTTAGTATACTAAAATACTATTATTATTATTATTCTTAGCAGATCCTAAAATACTAAAATACTAAATTTAGTATACTAAAATACTATTATTATTATTCTTAGCAGATCCTAAAATACTAAAATAGGCTGCAGGAATCACAGAAATTTAGAATTCTCATCAAAATTGTATGTTACAATGACAATTAAGTAATGTCAAACTAATAAAGTGATCATTCCTAGTCTTAATTATTTTAACAATTTATTCTTAGAAAAAAGCATAATTTGTGGACTGAAGTGCTAGCAGCAAATTTGTACTTTATGCAATTACTCACAGTTAATATACTCTGGTAATTGAAATTTGAACTTTATCATTTAGGCATTGGTGTTACTTAACTAAACCATTGTAACTGAAATTCACTCATAGTAGATCCATTTATAAGAAGGACTATCTGCACTATTAAAATGTCCTTACGGCATACCTGAAATAGTATAATATTATTTAAATGTGGACTTAAATCATTGAAAAAGTATATTGTAAACCTTAGGACAAATATTAAAATATTTTAACAGAGGTATAAGTAATAAATCAATAGACAAGGTAAAATGGAGTAAGAAATGCTTAATTAAATTCAGAGAAGGCAGAAAAGGGGGGGAAAGGAAAAAATATGAAAGGAACACATGGAAAACAGCTAGCAAGATGTTAGTTATTAATCCCTCCATATTGACAATAGGCATTTTTCAAATACTCCTAAAAACACGTTTTCAAATGCACACATATAAATTAGCAAGGTAGATTATATTCTGTACCATAAAACAATCCTTGATAAATTTAAAAAGATTCAAATCATAAAAGTATATCATGTGATCACAATGGAATTAAATTAGAAATCAATAACAGTATAACATTGTGATATCAGGAAACAAACATTGTGAATCTATTATCCTCGAGATGCCCACTGCCATTCTATCTTTTTTTTTTTTTTTCCAAAATATTAAATGCCTGGGTGAACCTGACAGATTCTTAAGTATACCTGGCTTGTCTTGAATATTAGCTAATGAGATAGTCCCCCTTTCCTGTTCTGCTCTTGTATTAGCTAAGAACATTTATTCCATCTACAAAGGGATTGTGTTTTGAAGTATTCCTGAGTACTTGAAGAATGCCTTGTTGATCTCTGAAGCAAAAAATAGAGATCAGCTTTCTGGCACTGACTATATTTCTAAAGGAGACCCTATATAGTATAAAAAGGATTTAATACAAAACAAAATAAAATAATACAGCAAGATTAAGTCATATGTGTTATGTGTTTCAACTGTCTCTGAAAGAACCTCCTCCTGTTTCACTTTATCCAAGTCATTTATTGATTAATCCTCTCAGGAAAAGGGAGTTCATTTTTTACCTTGAACTTTGGCTTTATCTTCTCTTTGCCTTAGGGAAGTGTCTTCAAATGAAATGGAAAATGACAAGCTCTATCTATTGGAAATTCTTTCAAATAATTCTGATTCAGATTCCAGTGGTAATTGTGTCGAGTTTCCCACCTAAATTTAGACCAGTGTAATAAAAAGGCTGACGCCTTTTTTATATTGACTGTTAACAGCTTATAGATCCCCATCCCCTTTCTCTTCCTCCTCCAAATTTGGGCAAACAAGGTAAGAATGACCATGCATGCAATTTGTCCTTTGGCACATGTGAGAAGTTAAAATCTCAGGAACCCCAACCCTGAAAGGAAATTCTTTCCAAGAGGTCCCCCCATAACCCCAAAGCTACTCCCAGCTACTGTAATGGTTCAATCCACTCTCTCTGCTCTGTTCCTTCTTGACTCCACACTGGACCTGAGCATTGTTCATTGGGGAATGATTTATTATTATGATAGGAATAAACTTATTTCATAATCATTCATATATGTGTATTTTCACCTTTGTCTATAATTCCTCGGGGGGAATGGTGCTGCCTGGTGCCCATCAGGGAATTCTAGGTGTTCAAAAAAAGCAACCAGTTTACCTCTATGTCTTGTTATA
Organism: Cabassous unicinctus; assembly: GCA_029593785.1. Classification (NCBI taxonomy): domain Eukaryota; kingdom Metazoa; phylum Chordata; class Mammalia; order Cingulata; family Chlamyphoridae; genus Cabassous; species Cabassous unicinctus. The sequence goes on along the minus strand of JAQZBX010000417.1, from coordinate 84,868 downwards.
TTTTTCAGATAACCAAAGTCCTGCTTGGAAAACATAATTCAAACAATTTCATTAAGTTTCTTTTAGGAGATAAAAATAATGCACAGGTCAAAGTACATGTAAATCTGATTACCAGGACACAATAACTTTAGGCCATCAATAGTCATTTGAATATGACAGTTGTATTTTTCAATATTTAAAAGTTTTAATTATTTTTTTTTGTACTGCTCTGGCATAGATCTCTTGTATAACTATTAATTGAAGTACTAAAATTTAGCATTTTACTCTTGTCCCTTATTTTTAAAAAGTGATCAATCTAACATTTTCAATTTAATTATTGTGTTGTTAAGTTTTTTATTATTTTTGATAGATACCTTATCAATTAAGAAGTTTTCTCTTTTTCCTAGTTTGCAAAGAATTTTTACCATGAATCATTTTCAAAAATTATCAGATGTTTTTCTGATACTGAAAGAAAGACATGTGAATGATTCACACAAATGTTGACACACGCACACTAAGAAGTTTATATTCTTTTGGGGGCATTGAGCACAAAATAAATAGAGAGATAAATTTATAGTTTCATATATATATTACCACTAAGAAAGAACTTAAAGTGGTAAGTGTTAAAGATATGAAAGTTAGTTTAGCCCTCTATAGGAAGTGACAGGTATAAGTAGAAATTAAATAATTTGAGGGATCAAGTCTTGCAAATATATACATTTCTCTCATGGGTAAGAAGATTATTTTCAATTCATTTCTCTCAGTGACAAAATGTTTTTTTTTTCATTGCTATTCAAAATAAAAGGACATAAAGAAGGATGATTTCTTTATTGAAATGTATGGGGAATATGAGGACCAAAAACATATTTACCAATACTAGACTGAACTATTTCTCTAAAGGCCTGGTAAAATACATTGGGTAAATATAAACGTGTAAGCTAATTAGAAGTTCTGAGATATTTTTACATATGTATAATAAAAAGGTTTTCATGAAGTAAAATTGCATATGAAAGAAATATGAGTGATTTTACAGATATTTTCTTACTTTAATGACTGCAGTATATTGAGTATATTGTTCTTTACATGCTAACTGTATTTCATCTATTTTGATGAGCTCTGTTTCTTGTTCACAAAATATTTTATTCCCTCTGACAATAAATTGAAACTAGATAACTACTCATGGGCATAAGAATATATGTGTTTTATTTGTGATTAATTGCAATGATTTGTAAGTTTGCCCATAGTAGGTCTTACCCTTGAATAGTTCAACATAATTTGTATGTAATAAAATCAGTGGTCAGCTAAAAACCAAAAATTTAACTTTTTATCTGATAATGTGATAACCAAATGATATATTTATATTTATGTTTCTATATTAAATCCTTTAGTTTAATGGGAAGCTCTCAAAAGTTACTACAAAACAGGTAAAGCGTCATTTGCTTTTATAAGGAATTTGGACCAATATGAATGAACCAACCCAGAGAAAATTTCAATATCAATTATGTACCTCATCAAATCGTGGTTTGTTTAATATTACAAATGGTGAAATATAGTTTTGGAAAATACCTGAAAAAGTCTCCTTTATCATTTCATTTAATAGTCTTCAATTTTACAATTATTTAAAAAATAGCTTTGGATTATTTTATTAGCCAATTTTAGACTTAAATATTGGCACTTTATTTCCTCAGTCAACTTTACTGATAATTTTGTATTCATCTTTAACTCCCTAACCCCTCTCTTCCTTCCCACACTGTATACCAAATTTGTATCCATGGCCTATGATTTTCTGTCTTTATTCCTCTCATATTACTTTTCTCTTCCTCATTTCAACTTTCATTACCAAGTTACTATGTGTGTTAAGCTTGCCCCTAACATTTGTGGGGTCTGGAAGTAAAAGACCAAATGAAGGCATATAATATGTGCAATATTTAAAGTGAAATCAAGTAAACTAGTAAAATATGTTTAAGCCACATACATTAGTGAATGCAAAGACTGAAGAAAATCCATTCCCCAATCCACCCCAGACTCCACCTACACTGTGAGGCCTTGCATAGATACTCATGTAGAAGTTCGTTCCAAACTTCCCACAAGATGTCTGCTCCTGTAACACCTACCCAGCCTAGGAATGTACACACTCTGCATAAGCATGGATGGTAGACTTGATGCCATTCAGGTAGGAATTCTCAGGTTCCAGCTGCTCAAAGTGTCATCTCATGGCAGGGGAAGATCATGCTTCAGGTAGGCGTTTTATGTTGACCGTAATGACTACTTAGGGTAATTTAAAAATCACTCCACCTTTCAGTGAAAGAGAAAATCATCCTGTCTAGGTTTAAGGTTTATAGTGACCTCTCTTAGACCTCTCCTGGACCATAACAAATGTCTTCCAAGAGTTATCAATGTTGCCAGTCCCATTTCCTTCTGTATCTTTTTAATTACCATTACTATATGAATCTCCTAAAGCACAATTCCAGATTGATTGGTTCAAGTGTTTAAGGAAACCAGTAGATTATGCAGTCATTAAATGACATTTTGAGATATCCTCAAAATGAGTCAAACCTTGGTTATTTGGAGAGGTTCCTGAGAAGTAATTTATTTGTTATTTATGTGGACCTTAGGGCAGTTTTCCCAAAAATGAGAATCATACATTTAGAAAATAGGGTCAAAATTTGTCCCTGACTAGCTGAAGTGATCAATGACACCACTTCAACACTAGAAGACATTAAAGTCACCCTCAGCCTGCTGGCCAGGGTTGTTAGGGATGAAAGCGATTACCTAGACTTCCTTGACATTGTACAGGCAAGGGCTAAGTCTGTACAATTGCCAATATATCCTTCTGTACTTGGATTCATACTTCACCCAGAGGAAAGGTCAACAGAGGATCAAGGTTAAAGCAGTCTAGCTTTCTAATATAAACTCTCATAGTTTATGGGATTTGTTGAGTTGGTTGGGTCTGGGACACTGAGATGCATTATTCTTTCAAAATCTCAGGCTGGCTTTTCCCTGCTGCTTGGAGTCTGGTTGATAAAGTAGCTTTAATTACATGATACATCATATTAATCAGAGTGGCAAAGAAGTGGCATACTCAAGAGAAAATTTGCCAGAAGCCAGGATGGCACAGAAATGAAGGGTGAATAATGTTGGGAGAAAATTATCTATGGGTCTCTCACGTATCTTGCAAATAGTGGAACTAATACTGAATAAGACTGTCTTTTTGTTCTAGTCAGTCTTTCAAGTATAGCTGTAGATGATAGGTTTGTTTACTGTCCAATGGAAGAATAGTTGGTCTCTTAGGATCAATGTTTGGACAGTGTACTCTCATCCCATTATACAAGAATTAGATTATCTAAATTCAGTGTTCCTCAATTGTTATGAAAATCTACCACAAATTCTGCACCCATCTGTGCCCCTTTGCACCACACACACTCATGGGAGTTGGGAAACAAGTGGACCCTATACAAATGAATGTCAGTCAGCAGGAAAAGGTCAAATGAATTTTTGTGCAACCTATTTTGCTATTCATGTGACTGTGCATTTATATTGACCCCAACATATACATTCCCTAACATTCTCCTTGCTTTACAGCAGAGGATAAAACCCTCTAAAGCATATTTCCCTAGCACCCTCACCTAATGGCTTCCGGTGTTTTATCACTATGAGCACTTGCAGGAAATTGCAGTGCAGGAGGCAATGAGAAACCAATGTTTTATTCCCATGCCTCTCTGCTGAAGATAGTGTTTCCAGCAGTGACTGCATCTTTAGGACAGCTCTGGCTGCTGCCAAAGAATTTCAGCCAAGGGGCTCTGTTAATTCCACATCCTCTATTTTATCCCTGAAACTTAGGTAGAGTATTGGTTTCTTACTTTGGTTAATCAAAGTGTTGCTTCACATCTTGCATTTTTACCCGTCTTGAACAATTTACTTTTCACTAGTTCTGCATCTTAAACTCTCTATTGAACTACTTGGCTTGAGTTTGTTTTCCCAACAATGAGGTAGGTGTTAATATCATTTCCCTTTTAATAGGTGAGAAAATTGAAGCTTAGAAAAGTTAATTTGTCCAAAGTCATACAGCTCATGAAAGATAGCAACAAGGGTTAAAGCAAAATTTGTCTAACTGCAGTACTGTGTCTGAGCTTTAAACTGCTATAGAGAATAAACTGACACTAAGATGCATAAAGATCATAAATCATTGATCATATTTATCTGCAGTTTGAATCTGTTATCAGATCAATTTCATAATTAATAAGGTGATTTTGATTTTCTCCTTCTTTATAACATTGGAGTATCTCCATTTCACAACCTCTATCCTACATTCTACCAATACTTAATAACATTTTTATTTCTATAACATATTAACATTTTCAAGGTATTTTATTAATCTTGTTTCATTTTTATAACCATATGAGATAGAAAACTAGGATTATCCACATTTTATATGTGAAAAAATTTAATAAAAGCTCAGTTTTAGAGAACATTTAACCAAGGTCACACTAATAATAGATCAGCAGATACAAAGAATGGAAGAGTCTTTTGAGACCAATCCAGCACTCTCTGTCTTTGACTATTTGGCCTTTGAACAGCAGCAGTGCAAAATGCTACTATAACAGAAGAGGCTTTCTCTTGCTTGCACATTTTTTAAAAGCAATTTTTTGAGATATATTCACATACCATACAATCCATCCAAACTGTACAATAATTGGCTCTTAGTATAATCACAGAGTTGTGCATTCATCACCAAAATAAATTTTAGAGTATTTTTATTACTACAAAAAGAAATGCCCCTTACCCCTTAGCAGTCTCCTCTCAATCTCTCTATCATAATCCAGCCCTACATAACCACTAATCTATTTCTGTCTCTAAAATTTATTTATATTTACCTATTATATAAACAGAATCATATAATATGTAGTACTTTGTCTCTTTCACTTAGCATAATGTTTTAAAATTATTATTATTTTTATTTAGAGAAGTTGTAGATTTACAGAAAAGTAATATGAAAAATACATTTCCATATTCCCCCCTATTGTTGACACTTTCCATTAGCGTGGTACTTTTGTTACAGTTCATGAAAGAATGTTGAAATAGTGCTATTAACCGCAGTGCACAGTTTACATTAGGTGTATTTTCCCCATATACCACTCTAATATTAACACCTTGTAGTAGCATTGTATATTTGTTGTAATTATTGAAAGAACATTATTTTACTTGTACTTTTAACCCAAGTCCATCATCTACAACAGGGTTCACTGTGCTATACAGTCCCATGTTTTATCTTCTACTTTCATTCTAATAACATACACCACCCAAAATATCCCCTTCAACCATATTCACATACATAATCCAGTACTCTTTTTGCACTCACAATAATGTGCTACCATCTCCACCATCCATTTCCACAGCTTTACATTTAAGCTAAATAGAAAATTCTGTACAAAGTAAGCATCAACCTTCCCATTCTCTACTCCATTCTATCCTCTATGTCTATCACTATGACATTGTTTATGATAATTAATTCATATCAGTGTGATCATACAATATTTTTCATTTAGGGTCTGGCTTATTTTACTCGGCACAATTTCCTCAAGGTTCATCTGTGTTGTCACATGTATCAGAACTTCATTCCTTTTTACAGCTAAATAATATTCCATCTTATTTTTATACCACATTTTATTTATCCATTCATCAGTTGATGGACACTTGGGTTGCTTCCCTCTTTTGGGAATTGTTAATAATGCCAGTATGAACAACAGTGTGCCGATATCTAATTGAATCCCTGCTTTCAATTCTTCTGGGTATATATCTTTTTTTTTTTAATATATATATTTCTCAATTAAATGTAATGGATACATATAAAATTTTTTTTGAATCAAACAATATGTTACACAATATATTTGGTTCATAGTAATGCATTCATACAGTATTTGTCCTTTTGTGTCTGGCTTGCTTCGCTCAACATAATGTCCTCCAGGTTCATCCATGTTGTCATATGCTTTACGACTTCATTTCTTCTTACAGCTGCATAATATTCCATCGTGTGAATAAACCACAGTTTGTTTATCCTTTCGTATGTTGATGGACACCAGGGTTGTTTCCAACTTTTGGCAATAGTGAATAATGTTGCTATGAACATCGGTGTGCAGATGTCTGTTCGTGTCAATGTTTTCAAATCTTCTGGGTATATACCCAGTAGTGGTATTGCCAGTCACGTAGCAAGTCTATATTCAATTTCTTTAAGAACTGTCCAACAGTCCTCCACAGTGGCTATACCATTCTGCATTCCCACCAACAGTGAAGAAGTGTTCCTATCTCTTCACATCCTCTCCAACACTTGTAGTTCTCTGTCTTTTTAATAGTGGCCATTCTGATAGATGTGAAGTGTTGTCTCATTGAAGTTTTGATTTGCATTTCCCTAATCATGAGTGGTGTTGAGCATTTCTTCATATGTTTTTTTTTTTGCCATTTGTATTTCTTCTTTGGAGAAATATCTATTCAAATCTTTTGCCCATTTTTTTGAAAAAATATTTGGAATCACATATCTGGTAAGGTTTTAATATCCAGGATATATAAAGAGATGTTACAACTCAACAATAAAAAGACAAATGACCCAATTAAAAAATGGGCAATTTTTTAATTGACTTGAATAGAGCTTGACATTTTAGTCTGTTTATTTTTATTAGGGATTGCTTATGTTCTCAAGAGACTCTTGCCCCTCTACTTGAGAACATAGCATGGCTCCTCAGGATGGGAGTTTGATCTTTTCTCGTTTATTCTGTGGGTCTCCACTCACTGATATAACACACTATGACAAGATGAACACTTAGATTTTCCTAGAAGCCTGCCCCAGGTGTACCCTGTCCTGTATGCCCCCCCCTCAACATCCAACATCCTACACCAGTAATCCTCCCCTGCCATATTTGCCAAAAGAACATTCCAACATTGTAATTTTAACCCCTGGCCTGCAAAACCCCAGAGTTCATCTGCTCTTTCTCTCCACCCTCCCCACAGTTCCATGGATAGTCCAACTTAAACCCCCTACTCTAGCCTCCTCACAGACTAGCAACACGGAACCCAATGGCATCACTGCACCACTGTCATGCCCATCCACTGCACAACTATATCTTTCTACCTTATCATAGATTTACCCTTATGGACATTGGCTCACAACCCTCTACTCCCTTTCTGTCTTCTGTAAATCTGTCTTCCCGACTTTAGCTCTGTGAGTCTGCTCAATTTGCTTAATTCATATCAGTGAGGTCATGTAGTATTTGTCTTTCAGTGCCTGGCTTACTTCACTCAACATAAGGTCTTCAAGATTCATCCATGTTATCCTGTTTGTTAATACTGCATTCCTTCTTACAGCTGAGTAATATTCCATTGTATTTTTATACTACAATTTGCTTATCCATTCATCTGTTAAGGGACATTTGAGTTGCTTCCAACTTTTGGCAATAGTGAGTAATGTCACTGTGATCGTTGGTGTGCATATATCTGTTTGTGTCCCTGTTTTCAATTCTTCTGGGTATATACCCAGCAGTGGGATTGCTGGATCACATGGTAGTTCTATAGTCAGCTTCCTGAGGAATGGCCAAACTGTCCTCTATAATGGCTACACCATTCTACATCCCACTAGCAGTGGATAAGCATTCCCTTTCCTCCACATCCTCTCCAACACTTATAGTCCTCTGTTTTTTTAATAGCTGCCATTCTAATGGGTGTAAGATGATATCTCATTGTAGTTTTGATTTGCATTTCCCTAATAGATAGTGATGTTGAGCATCTTTTCACGTATTTTTTTAGCCATTTGTATTTTTAGCCATTTGTATTTATTCTTTGGAGAAGTGAAAGACTGGTCTTCTTTATTCATTTTTTTTTTTGATGGATCATTATTTCCTCTTTCTTTGTCTCATAATCTTTTGCTGTACATTGTAATATGTTAAAAAATTAGTTCTGAATTTTAGTCCTGGAGATATCTGTTCCTTAAGTTTGTGCCAACTAGTAATATGACAGAGATTTCCTTGAATGTCAGGTGCTACCGAAAACAAACCAATGCAAATATATCTTTCACAGTCTTTGCAAATTGCCTTTATTTTGAATGGCACTCTCTTTTAGAGTTTAACCCTCCTATCAAGATCAGCTATAGGCAAAAAATTAGAGGTCATCTGTCTTTTCTGAGCCTGTGTCTTGTCCTGGGCTTGTGCTGTTGGCTTTAGTAATCTTTTTGTTTACAGGAATTTGAATGCCCCCGGACTCTCTTTGAAATGACTTTACCAGACTCCCCAGTGCTCTATTTTATGACTGTAAGGTGGTAACCCTTCCAGGCCACTTTGTTTCAATTATTGATTACACTGCTTTAACTGTCCACAAGCAGCTTCTTTCTGCAGGGCAAGTTGTAGGAGGGTGAGCCACAGAGGAGTGTCCTGTTTCATGTACTCAGGCTTCCACCTTATAGATTGGAACCAAGATATAGTCACCCTCATATGCACTTAGGGATTATGCTGTTCCCTCTACTACAGATTCAAGGACCCACAATAGTATCTGATGCCAGCTCAATGCCATGCCAGGGAAAGGTTACAAGAATGGCCAGAAATTGCAGTGTGAGCATCTCCTACATATTTTTTTTTAACTTGTAGTTTCTTGATTGGGCAATTGTCAAGTAACTGTAACCATTTAAATGGGTTTTGGAGTTTAGAAGAAGATGACTAAGCCAATTTTAGTAGTTTTTCAAAGATTCAATGGGACAACAGAGCCTTGGATCATCTTACACCATCATCTTGGTTGAATGGAATTCCTGGATCTTTGTCTTTTAATTTCCAATTATCAAGAATAATCAAGTGTCTGACATATATTACACTCTAAATCAATATTTGTTGAATGAAATAATAAAAATAATTGTTTCAACCCAATTTAGAAGGGCACGGGTTGGGGAATCCACAAGACAAAGAACGCACTAGAAAAATGGTTAGACATGAGCTTTATTGAGACATATGAACAAGAGAGACTTCAATGGCAGCCAATCAAAGTATGAAGTTAGAATATCACAAAAGGACTGGAGAAAATAAGGGGAGATATAAAGGGTTTCAGAACAAAGACATTCCATATGGGTGATAACAAAGGCATTCCATAGTGTGTATAATTCCTGAGCTCCAGCTCAAAATCCCAAACATCCTTCTCTGCAGTGTGGTTTCTCTGTGAGTCCCCACCCACCAAGGGGACAAGGATGCAACATCCTACTGATGTGGCCCAATAAAGCCTTAATCATTATTCAATCAAGTAAAAGTAAAACCGCTGAATCGAATACACTCTAATACACCCAGAGGAAAACGCCAGTTTACAAACATAATCCAATATTTCTTTTTGGAATTCTTCAATAATATCAAACTGCTACAGATATCAATAGATTGAAAGTAAAAGAATGGAAAAAGATATTCCATACATGCAGTATCAACAACAACAACAAAAAAGCAAACAAACAAACAAAAAAATCAAACCTGGAGTATATGTAATTATATCAGATGAAATAGACTTTAAAAACAAAACTGTTATTAAAGACAAGGAAGGATGTTATATATTAATAAATGGGGAAATACACCAGGAAAAAAGAACAATCATAAATCAATATGCACCAAACCAGGATGCCCCAAATTACATTAAGCAAACACTGGATAAACTGAAGGGAGAAATAGGTATCTTTACAAAAATAGTTGGAGACATCAATACATCACTCTCAGCATTGGATAGAACATATAGGTATAGGATAAATAAAGACACAGAGAGATTGAATAATATGAAAAATGGAGTAAACCTAATAGACATATACAGAACTTTCCATCCCCAAACAGTAGGACATACATTCTTTTCAAGTACTCATGGATCTTTCTTCAGCTAGAACATATGCTGGGTCAAAAGCAGGTCTCAATAAATTCAACAAGATTGAAATTATACAAAGCACTTTCTCTGATCATAATGGAATAAAGTTGGAAATCAACAAGAAGTGGAAAAAGGGGAAATTCAAAAATATATGGACATTAAACAACACACTTATAATCAGTGTGTCAAAGAAGAAATTGCAAGAGAAATCAATAAACATCTTAAGAGAAATGAAAACAAAAACACAATATATCAGAAACTGTGGGACACAGTGAAAGCAGTGCTGAAAGGGAAATATATAGTCCTCAATGCTTACATTAAAAAAAGAAGAAAGAGCTAAAACCAATGACCTAACAACACACTGGAGGAACTAGAAAAAGAACAGCAAACTAGCCCCAAACCACACAGAAGGCATGAAATACAAAGATCAGAGCAGAAATAAATGAAATTGAGAACAAAAAACAATAGAGAGAATTAACAAAACCAAAAGTTTCTTCTTCTAGAAGATTAACAATATTTACACACCCTTAGCTATACTAAAAAAGAAAAAAAGAGAGAAGATGCAAATAATTAAAATAAAAAATGAAAATGGTGGCATTAATATTAACCCCACAGAAATAAAAGTGATCATAAGAGGATACAATGAACAACTGCATGCCAACAAACTAGATCATGTAGATGAAATGGAAAAATTCCTAGGAATGTATGAACAACCTACACTAACTGTAGAAAAAAATAGAAGACCTCAACAAACCAATCACAAGTAAAGAGATTGAAACAGTTATCAAACAACTCCCTAAAATGAAAAGGAGAGGAACAGATGGTTTCACATGTAAGTTCTACCAAGCATTCAAAGAGATTAAATACCAATCTTACTCAAGTTCTTCCCAAAAACTCAACAGGAAAGAGTGCTGCCAAACTCATTCTTTGAAGCCAATATCATCTTAATACCAAAGCCAGATAAAGATATTATGAATAAAGAAAATGATAGACCCATTTCCCTAATGAATATGTATGCAAAAATCCTCAGCAAAATACCTGGTAATTGAATCCAACAACACATTAAAATAATTATTCATCATGATCAAGTGGGTTTTATATCAGGCATGCAAGGGTGGTTCAACACAAGATAATCAATCAACATAATACAGTTCATTAATGAATCAAAGAAGAAAAACCATATGATCTTATCAATTGATGCAGCAAAAGCATTTGACAAATTACAGCATCTTTTCTTGATAAAAATACTACAAAAGACAGGAATTAAGGGAAACTTTCTCAACATGAAAAAGGCCATATATGAAAAACTCACAGTTAACATTGTACTCAATAGTGAAATACTGAAAGCTTTCCCGTTGATATCAGGAACATGACAAGGATGCCCACTGTCAGCACTGTTGTACAATATAGTATTAGAAGTTCTAGCTAGAGCAATCAGGCAAGAAAAAGAAATAAAAGTTACCCAAATCAAAAAGGAAGAAGAAAAACTTTCACTATTCACAGATTATATGATCCTATACCAAGAAAATGTTGAAAAGTCTACAACAAAGCTGTCAGCACTAATAAATGATTACAGTAGAGTGTCAGGATACAAGATCAATATGCAAAAATCGGTGTGTTTCTATACTCTTGTAAAGTGCAATCTGCGGAGGAAGTCAGGACAAAAAATTCCATTTACAATAGTGACTAAAAGAATTAAATATTTAGGAGTAAACTTATCCAAGGATGTAAAGCAATTTTATTCAGAAAACTACAATGCATTGCTAAAACAAATTTTACAAAGACCTAAATAATTGGAAGAACATTCCATGCTCATGGAATGGAAAACTAAATATAATTAAGATGTCATTTCTATCCAAATTGCAATATAGATTCGATGCAATCTCTAAAAATTCCACTAGCATTTTTTAAACAAATGGAAAACACAATTATCAAACTTATTTGGAAGGGTAAGCCAAAAATATCTTAAAAATGAAAATCTAATATGGAGGAATCTCACATCTGGACTTGAAACTATATTACCGAGATTCTGTGGTAAAAACAGCATGGTACTAGCATAAAAATAAGCACATACACCAATGGAACAGAACTGATGCTTCAGAAACAGACCCTCACATCTATGATCAAGTGATGTTTGACAAGCATATTAAATCCAGCCAGCTGGATAAGAACAGTTTATTCAACAAGTGGCTCTGGGAGAACGGGATATCCATAGCTAAAAGAAAGAAAAAGGACCCCCTAATTCACACCTAATACAAAAATTAACTCAAAGTGGATTAAAGACCTAAATATAAAAGCCAGAAATACATAGTTCCTAGAAGAAAATCTAGGAAAATATCTTCAAGACATGGTGGTAAGTGGTGGTTTTTTCAACCTTAAACCCAAAGCATGGTCAATTAAAGAAAACAAGGATAAATAAGATCTCCTCAAACTTAAACATTTTTGTGATTGAAAGAACTTCATCAAGAAAGTGAAAAGGCAGCCCATTGAATGGGAGAAAATATTTGGAAATGACATATCTGATAAGGGATTGAATTCCATTTTATATAAAGAGATCATAGAACTCAACAATAAAAGAGCAAGTAATTCAATTAAAAATTGGGCCAAAGACTTAAATAGATATTTCGCCAAAGAGGAAACACAAATCGTCAAAAAGCACATGAAAAAATATTCATTATCACTAGCTATTAGGGAAATGCAAATCAAAACGACAGTGAGATATCATCTCACACCACATAAAATGGCCATTATTATAAAAAAAGAAAACTATAAATGCTAGAGAGGATGTGGAGAAATAGGAATACTCCTTCATTGTTGATGGGATTGTAAAATGGTGCAGCCTCTGTGGAAGACAGTTTGGCAGTTCCTCAGGAAGCTGAATATAGAACTACCATAAGGTCCAGCAATTCTTTTACTAGGAATATATTGAGAAGAACTGAAAACTCTGATGTTAACAACATTTTCACACCAATGTTCATAGTGGCATTATTCACAATTGTCAAAAGATGGAAACAACCCAAGTGTGCCTCAATGGATAAATAAAATGTTGTTTATACATATTACGGAATACTATGCGGCAGTAAGAAGAAATGAAACTGAGACACATATGATAAAATAGAAGAACCTTGAAGACATTATGCTAAGTGAATTAAACCAGACACAAAAGGACAAATATTGCGTGGTCTTATTAATACGAATTAAATTTGAAGAATAAATGCACGGAGTTAAAACCTAGAGTGTATGTTATTAAGAAATAAGGGGAGGTCTCTGAAGGAATACTGATGCTTAATTATGTAGATGCTTAATTAACTTGACTGTAAGTGTGGAAATGGATAGAGTTGAGGGTAACATAGTATAGTGAATAGCAGCTGGTTTATAAATGGGATGTAGCTGAAAAGGGTAGTCTAGGGATGTAAATGTCAATTGAAAGAAAGCTAGAGAATAATCTAGGGACTGAATAACACAGTGAAGTCAGAAGTGGATGAGAATTGTAGTTAATAGTACAAATGCAAGACAGTCCTTCTGTGAACTATTGCAGGGTGGTGGGAATGTGAAGAAGCATGGGAAAAATACAATTTATGTAACCTATGAAGTATAGTTAACAACAATACTGTAATATTCTTGCATCAATGCCAAAGATATACTGTGTTAATAATAAGCAGATATGGAAAAAATATGCCAAAAATATGCTATGGACCATAGTTATTGGCAATAGTCTGATGATATTTTGTTATAATCTGTAACCAATCTTCCACAACAATGTGGTGTTTTGATGAATTCTATACATGTGCATGATTGTTTTGAATTTTTGCATTAGTAACAAAGAAGATATTATATCAATTCTAGGGGTCAAAAGTAGGAGTATAAGAGGGTATGGAATTTTTCCTTTTGGAGTGATGAAAATGCTCTAAAATTGACTGTGGTGATTATAGCACTACTCAGTGATGAAACTGTGAGCCACTGAGTATACTTTGGATGGATTTTACAAGGCATGGAACCTTTTAACACAGTAAACCCTGTGGTGGATGATAGACTGTGGTTCACAGATGAAAAATGAGTGATCTTTCATGAACTATAACAAATGTACACTACTATTACATGATGTTGATAGTGGGATGATTTAAGGGAAAAATACAACTAATATAAGCTCTTGACTATAGTTACTAGCAATACTTCGATTTCTTTCATCAATACTAACCAATGTTCCACAACAATGCAAGGTGTTGATGGTGGGGTGGTGCATAAGAATGTATGTTAAATATGATTGTTTTGTAAACTCACAACTTCTCTAATAATAAAGAATGAAATGAAAAAGAATAACGTGTCTTGATTTAATATATTAGAAAATATAAAACTAGAGCTTTTAAATATTTTAACACAATTGTTAAGTTTGAGAAGCTTGTCATAATTGTCCTGCCACTTGCTCCTGTGCTGTTCATGACAGGCCTCTGACAGTAAGTCCTAAGAGCTTAAGAATTTAGCATTGGACTTTAGCAGCCAAACCACCCTACATTTTAAATGAAACCCTATCCTGTTAAAGTAAACATTTTAGATTTATATAGAGAAGTTTTAGATTACAAAATTTAATTGTATATAGAATTTTATTTAAAATGAAAATCAAACAAAATCTGAGTAGCATTTACAGAATTATAGAAAGTGCCCAGAAAAAACAACTTTATTTCTGATAGTTCTGTTCAATTGCTTAGCTTATCCTTTTGCAATGCCTTGAAAACAGATCACAACTATTTAGTATAAAAATGGACTTGCTGAGCAAGTTGTAAATATGTCTATACTATACATAATACCACAGTGTGCAACTTGCCAGAGCAGAAACCACAAATCCTAAATGACTATATTAAATTTCAATATATTTTCCATGTAATAGTGCACAAATTTTATATTTCTAAAAAATAATGTGAAATCACTCTTTTCATCATAGAATTCTGCATGTTATCTCTATCACATGGAAAGGAAAATTTATAACTCTTGTGGCAGTTTTCAGTATCAGAAACTGTTTTGGAAACCATCAGAACCTCCAATTCTATTTGTTTACCTTAAGATAATTATTGAACATAAAATTATCTTAAAATTTTAAATATAATCAATAGAGGTACAGCTCTATTGAAATAAGGACTAAGCCTCAAATGGAGAGTAAAATCAGGCATTATGATACAGTTCACAGCAGCAATTTTAGTAGTAGGAAACTATACTGAAACAATCAAATATGTGCAACAGGAGTTTGGGTGAGTAAACTACAGTATATTCTTGAATGCAATATTATACAGGAGGAAAATGAATGAACTACAGCTATACCAAAACACAAGAATAAAACTTGGAGTCATAATATCAAATAAAACTGCTAAAGAAGATAGTGTTTTTCATAAACTTAAAAATAAGTTAATTTACAATTTTTATGAAAACTGAACACTTGAAAAGCAGGAAAATGGTGATCATAAAAGTCAGCTCTGCAGTTACTTTGTGGGAAAATTATTGTTAATATTCTAATTCTTAAGTTCAAATTCTTAATTGAAAAAAATTGTAAATTATATAAAATAATGGTAAAACATTTTCACCACGTGATGCATACCTAGATATCATTAGCACACATAACTGAAAATGCAGACAATGCCTTTATATTTATTACATTAATAGCATTCAAGTTAAAATTAATGGCATTGCTAATGCCAATATTATCTTAAAAATAATAGTAATAATACTTACAATATTGAACCTTTACAATATTCCAGGTCCTATAAAAGGATTTTGTACATGTCATCTCATTAAATACTTCAAAAAAAAATACAAGTATCTATGTCACAGAGAGTCCAGCTCTTGGTCAAAATCCTTTGGGTGATTTTTCAGACCCGACCACAGACAATTATAAGACTACTGCTAGACTTACAGGGGAAATTTGTCCTCCCCACACAAACGTGGTACACAGACAGTGCATTGCAGTCTCTGAAAGGTGTTGTAGTCACTGACTCAGAACCGTTGGCCATCAGGATCTTATATTTCCATTCCTAACCCAAGGTCTTCTGCAGGTTCCTCTGCTGAAACCTCCTATGGAGAGAAAGGAGGAGGAGAACTTAAAAGACATTTTCTCTGACTTATCCTAGAGCCCTCTTTCCAGATTCCAGGTCTGTAAAACTGCAGGAGCCTTTCATTCATGTCTCACTCTGCAATGAGACATCCCCTCCTCTCTGTGCTGATGAATCAGACGCTCATCCTGTGGTGCCGTTTCATTGGGGAAAATGGAATAAGGTAGAGCAGGGGATTATCAACTGGTTAGCCTCTTGCTTATACCATCATTGTAAGTGACTAAAGGCTTCACTGTTATTTCCATTTTGACTTTGATTGTTTTAATCACCTAATTGGACAATAGGCAATTTAACTCATCTTTCTCAGTTTAGCTCAGCTCTTGACATTATAGATAAGCTAACTAAGCTTTAAAACTTGCCCAAGCTATTCAACTATTTAAGTAGACAACCCAGTATTATAATCCCTGTGGGTTCCATTGCAGAGATCACAATCTAAACTGTTTTGTTCTGTTGTATTCAAATGTAATTTATTTGAAATTCAGAAGAAAAAATAGAATGTATTATTGAGCTGTTTTCTGTTTAGGACATTTCTCATTTCATAAGTGTAAGGTTCTTGGCCAATCTATATTAGCATGACTGGTAGTTAACATTTGAAGAAATTCAATTTAGGAAAAATATTCTTCAGTTAAGGATTTACTGAATATCATTATGACTGAGAAAGGAAGTCAAACCTTCTCATTCGCCTACCCCTTGAATTTTTTTTATTTTATTTGAGAAGTTGTGAGTTAATAAAACAATCATGCATACCATGCAGGATTTCCATACATCAACCTACCACCAATGCCTTACATTATTGTGACACATTTGTTACAATTGGTGAAAGAAGTCACAATAATATTTTTGCTATCTATAGTCTCTAGCTTATATTTGGTGTATTTTCCCACCAACCATCATATTAGAACACCATGTATTAATATCATATATTTATTTTAGCTCATAAGAGAATGTTTTCATATTTATTCCATTAACTAGAGTCCATCATTACCACGGGATCATTATATGGTCCCCTGTCTTGTACAATCCATCCAAAGTGTACACTCAGTGACTTTCAGTTTCATCACAGAGTTGTGCTGTTATTAGCTCAGTCCATTTCAGAACATTCTCAACACCCCAAAATCCCATACCCCCTTATACGCCCCATTATTGATCCTTAGTATTGCTATAGTACCTTCTTTGCCCTTGCTGTAAAAATATTACAATATTACTGGTAACTATAGTCTATATATTGTTTTATTTTTCCCATGTAGCTCCATATTCTTAGCACTTTGGAATAATGTATTTGTACTATTAACCACTATCATCATCCATCACTGAAATCACTGTTATACAGTACCTAGACTAACCTCTAGCTTTTTTTCAATTGATATTAACCTCCCTAGACTACATCTTTATATTTATAAATCAGCAGTGTTGATTATACTCACTATAATGCGTTATCTACTCTATCCATTTCCCCACATTTAAAACCCCCCTTATTAAACATTCTTCATACATTCAGCATCAGCTCCACCTTCTCAACCCACATTCTATCTCGTAGTAATCTATAATCCATAGTTTAATTACATTTGTTTACTCATATTATTTAGTTGATATTAGCGAGACCATACAATATTTGTCCTTTTGTGCCTGGCTTATTTCACTCAACATAATATACTCAAGGTCTATCTATGTTGTGATATGCATCCCAAGTTCATTTCTTCTTACAGCTGAATAGTATTCCATCATATGTATATACCATATTATTTTTATCCATTCATTGGTTGATGGACACCTGGGTTGTTTCCATCTTTTAGCAACTGTGAAGAATGCTGCTATGAACATGTGTGTGCACATGTCTGTTCATGTCCTTGCTTTCAGTTCTTCTAAATATTTTCCTAGTAGCAGGATTGCTGCATCATATAGCAGTTCTATATTTAGCTTCCTGAGGAACTACCAAGCTGTCCTCCACAGAGGCTGCACCATTTTACATTCCCACAAATATTGAAGGACTGTTCCCATTTATCTATATCCTTTCCAGCACTTGTAGTTTTCCACCTTTTTCATAATGGCCATTCTGTAAGGCATGAAATGATATCTCATTGTAATTTTGAACTACATTTCCGTAACAAATTCTGAAGTGAAGAGTATTTTCATGCTTTGCTTTGTTTTTTGCCATTTGTATTTCTTTTTTTTTTTTTTTTTTTGGAAAAATTTCCATTCAAGTCTTTTGCCCAGTTTTTAATTAGGTTGCTGGTCTTTTTATCATTAAGTTGTATGATCTCTTTAAATAACTTGGAGATCAAACCCTTATTGGATATGTAGTTTCCAAAATTTTTCTCCCAATGAGTAGTTTGAATTTTCACCTTCTTAACAAAGTCATTTGAAGTACAAAAGTGTTTAATTTTGAGAAGATCTCATTTATCAATTTTTTTTTTTCTTTCACTGCTCATGCTTTGGGTGTAAGTTTTAAGAAACCACTACCTACCACAAATTTTGAAGATGTTTTCTTACATTTTCTCGCTTGAGTTTTATGGGTTTAGCTTTTATATTTAGGTCTTTGATCCATTTTGAGTTAATTTTTGTATAAGGTGTGAGATAGTGGTCCTCTTTCATTCTTTTAGCTATAGATAACCAGTTCTCCCAGTACCATTTTTGAATATACTGTTCTGACCTAGCTGGGTGGGTTTGACTGCCCTTTTAAAAATCACTTGACCATAGATATGAGGCTCTATTTCTGAATTCTTAGTTTGGTTCCATTGGCCAATATATCTATCTTTATGCCAGTACCATGATGTTCTTACCAATGTTGCTGAGAAATATGTTTTAAAGTCAAAAAGTGAGAGGACTCCAACTTGGTTCTTTTAAAGACATTTTTGGCTATTCAGGGCCCTTACCCTGACAAATAAATTTGATAATTGGCTTTTCCATTTCTGTAAAAACTGCTAATGGAATTTTTATTGAGATTTCATTGAATTGGTAAATCAGTTTAGGTAGAATTGACATCTTAACAATATTTAGTCTTCCAATCCCTGAATGCAGCATGTCGGTAGATTTATTTAAGCCATCTTTTAGCAAGGTTTTGTAGTTTTTTGAATAAAGGTCATTTATGTCCTTGGTTAATTTTCTTCCTTATATATAAAATTATTTCTATAATTATATGATTTAATATATGTAATGAATCTATAATACTGTTTATTACATAGTGTGATGTAAATTTTGGCTATTTTTGTTAAACTTTACTATAGGTTGCCATTATCTATTTAATTAAAGCATAGTTTCATACATTTTACTTGACAATCCCCATGCCATTTTCATGAAGATATATAAAAATCCCTCTGCACCAGCGACAGTCCCGAACGGGTTCAGAAGGACTTGCACACCCCAATTGTACAGTCACTAGAGGATCCTGAAAACCAAAAACGGAAATAGAAGAAGATGGGATTCGGATCCATGTCCCGCATCTTTGCTACAGGGAAGCAGAGTAAGTCCCTCTTTAATGATACGGCCCTTGATTATTACACAGAGGAAGATGCAGCCTGGTGAGAGAAGCCTCCCTCATCCCGCGCCCAGCAGGGTGTCTGTGCGAGTGGGCGTGTGGGTGCGGACCCCGGGTGCATGGGTGCTGGGTGTGGCTGGGCGCCTCTGAAAGCGGAAACGCTGGTTGTGAAACCCTTTCCTCTGCGTCGCCACCTCTGAAATTGATGTTCACACTACAAACAATCTGTGACTATGTCAACTCTTGTCCTTGGAGCGATAGCGATACAGTTGTGTTGTTAATCTGTTTTATTTGTTTTTTTCCATGTTTGTTAGTTTTGTCGATTTTTTTTTTTCTTTCCTTTTTTCTTCCCCCTCCTCCTTTTTACGAAACTTGAAAACTTGAAGGACTGTTGTATTTGTAAATAAAATGTTGTGCACTCCGGGCTTGTAAATGTCCCTTGTCCAAACTGCTACTGCTAGAGACCTTTTTGGTGAGGACGGGGTCTGTTTTTGAGGTGCCCCTTTCCGCCCCTAGCTGTGAACGTGTGGGGACCAGACCCCGTTCTCCAGGGGGCCCAAGTCCCAGTTTAACCACACAATACCATCATAGTCAGGGTAAGATCCGCTCTCCGCAAAGACCAGTAAATCCAGCCAAGGGATCTTTTCTTGGCTTGGCTTGTAAGAGGTCAAACTGGCTCTTTTTAACGGCCTGCCGGTTTTTAAATTGCATTACTGTTTCTTTCCTTCTTTAAGGAAAAAGAAAACTGTTGTGTTTAATTTCTTTGCACAAATGCTGAAAACCTACTCTATCTAAATTATTACCTAAACATCGGCATGTATAATTTTCCATGGAGTGGGTGGCAGGCGTGTGTTTCCGTGAACTTCTCTCCTCAGAGATCATGCTGCTGCCAAACTGCATAAGGAAGAATTTAGGGTGGCCAGAACCCAGGGACCTTTGGATTTCAAAGTTTGCTTTTTTCTATTCTCTCTTCTCTTTCCCCACTCCCCCATGCCCCTGCCTCTGCATGAAAATGTCCCTCCTCCCCTCCCATAGCTCTCTCTCCAGGCTGCCTATGTATATTTATACATCTGATGTAGAGTTCACTGACCTTGGTCAGCTGAGCATGAATGTGATGGTCGCCTTCTCTTGGGTCTGTCTCTTGAGAGACGTCGAGGTCAGGGGAGACATGCCCGTCGACCTGGTAACCTCGGCCTGAGTCAGGTCCACCAAGGTTCCCAGGGGGCGCATGCTCCTACCTGGAGCTCTGTCTTTCTCATCCTCCCATCATTCAGTGCATAGGCCAAGCAGATGCCATGGGGAAGGAGAAGGAGAGGGGGCATCCATCTCCAGCTGGGGCTGTCAGGGACACAGTATCTGGCACCTGTGCTCCCTGCCTTCCTAGCTCCTGTAGCACTTAGAATCTCAGGATTCCCCCCAGCCCTGTCCTCTGTCTTGTCACAGCAGCCTCACCCCAGGAGGGTGGCCCTGGCAGAGCAGGAGCATCTAGCCTGCCTGTTTGAGAAGCAGTGATGGCCTCAACCAGGCTTCACAAGCAAAGGAATCACGAGCATTTTAACATCAGAGGATGAAGAAAATGAGAGCTTCTAAGCATGGTCCTCCCAAGATCTAAAACCAGATGTCCCTTTTCTTTTGTCCTGTGAACTCTTCCCCTCTGGCTCCACTTTAACTCATAACACAGCTCAATTCGGACAACCCCTAGACAACAGCAGATGTTTTTTCTACTAATGGGAACATTTGCAGCACTTATAAAGAAGCTAAGTGGTTTAAAAATGCTGGAGTATCTCTATCAGAATGGCTAGGGATAGTTTATCTAAAGTCTTTAAAGCAAACAGCAAAGCTCCAGTCGATAGCTCCCTTTCCTTCCTTCCAGTGGAGAGGTTGGAAAGAAGCAGGCAGGCCCCTAATCAGGATCTTTTTGTCCTCCTTTGACTAAGCCATTTATCAAGCCTTGCAGTGAGGGAGAGCGGCCATAGCTGGCATCTATCTCTAGAGAGAGATGTTTTAGAAAGCACTTGTCTCCTCCAATATATTTTTTGTTGTTGTTGATTTATATTGTTTTTCACTTTATTTATGAGTAAATAAGATTGCAGCCATTGCTGGTCATGATTTAGTAGTTCTTTTTCCTTTCAGTTTTTGTAAACTAGGAGATAATATTAAAAGTTATGAATATGATTTACATAAGAGAACTACATCAAATAGAGAATGAGTTATGTTTAACATTAGAGGAAAATAATCTTTCCTGTGGGAAAGGTTTTTCTAAAGAAGCATGGATGCAAATATTAATTTTTTAAAATATTAAATAGTTTTTAAAATAAAAAAATCCAGTAAGCTCATGAAGAAGTGCTTAGCATCACTGTATTAGGTTCTCTAGGGTAACAGAATCATCAGGAGATATCTGTAAATAGTATGAGATTTATAATATTCTTTCACATGACTTTGGGGATGCACAAGTCCAGGTTCTGCAGGCAGGCTGCAAACCAGGGCCTTTGATGAAAGTCCAATAAAGGTCCTTGATGAGTTTCCGGTAAACATTGGCTGCCCAAAGACGAGCTGGGAAATTTTCTCTGAATGTTGAAATCACTTCCTCTTTTAAGGCATTCAACTGGTTGGATAAAGCTTCACTCATTGCTGATGACAATCTCCCTGATTAATGTAGATGTAATCAGCTATCTATGCAGTAAAGACACTGGTGACTAAAGTTCATAAATGTCCTTATATTACAATTAGCCCAGTGCTTGCTTGACCAAACAACTGGGCACAATTCCCTGGTGGAGTTGACACATTAGCGTAATCATCACAGTCCACCACTTATCAACTCAGGAACCATACACTATACCTTAAACCATACTTAGTCTCTAAGTAAAAACAATAACAGACATGCATACATATATATTTCTGCCTAACAATGTTCAACTCTCCTGCATGTAACTGGAAATACATTATTTCCCTACAGAATATGGTGAAAGTCCTTGGGTAATATTCACTTTTAAACTTGACATCCTTAAATATTATGACATGAAACTAATACAACTTTTCATATGATAGGGGAAAAGGATGGGGAAGAAAACAAAGAAATTCATTTTGTGTACATATACAATCATACTCATAATGAAACAAGGAAGAAAGATTGATAACTATTACAGTCCTTGTATCTGTAACTGGTCACATGGTCAAAATTAATATTTATCACTCCTTCTTCCTCTTCCCATTCCATGTTCCCATTGCCCTCAGCAAGCACTTCAGCTGGCCATGGTTCTTTGCCTGGTGGAGTGACCCAAGCTCTCATTCCTGAAGATTCTTGGTGACTGTTAGTCCTGCTTGGATTGGGTTGTTGCAATTTTCCATTGACTTTAATCACAGGGCGTGGCAGTACTAGAAAATGCCTTAAAGAATCTCCTGCATTCCAGGCTAACTCTTCTTTACCCCCATTATGTAGATGCAGCCCTATTTCCCCTTGATAGTCAGCATCAATCACCCCATCCAGTACAGTAATTCCCTTCTTGCCTGTTGATTCAGAGGTAAGAGGAGCCCAAAGTGGCCAGGTAGCAAGTCTTAACTTCCACTTCAATGAAATCATTGTTGTGTTCCCTGGTGGAAGCACCCCTCCTTTTGGGACTAAAACCTGTAGACCGGCAAAGCTTAAGGCTGCAGGGAAAGGAAGCAAAAATTTTCCTAGTGGGTCATGAGGGGTAAAAGTGACTGGTGCGACTCCTATTTCCACACCTTGGTTCTTGGACCCATGAATCCTGGTTATGTGAGAAAAAGCACCATATAGTGGATGGTGATTTAGAGCATACATAGCCTCCTGGAGAACATTGCCCCAGCCCTGCAAGGTATTACCATCTAGTTGGTGCCATAATTGATTTTTCAAAAGGCCATTCCACCATTGTATTAGTGGGGAACATGGTAAGGCCAGTGAATTCCATGGGCATGTGCCCATTCACACACATCATTTGCTATGAAATGGGTTCCTTGATCAGAAGCAATGCTGTGTGGAATGCCATGGTGGTACATAAGACATTCAGTAAATCCACAGATGGTAGTTTTGGAAGAAGCAATGCATGTAGGAAACATAAACCCATATCCAGAGTATTTATCTATTTGTGTTAAAACAAATTGCTGCCCCTTCCATGGTGGAAGTGGTGCAATGTAGTCAACTTGCCACCATGTAGAAGGTGGGTGCCTTCAAGAAATGGTGCCATATAGAAGGCTGAGTGTGGGTCTGTGCTGCTGGCTGATTGGGCATTCAGCAGTGGCTGTAGCCAAGTCAGCCTTGGTCAGGAGAAGGCCATGTTGCTAAGTCCATGCGTAACCTCCATCTCTACCTCCATGGCTACGTTGTTCATGAGCCCATTGGGCAATGACAGGAGTGGCTGGAGAAAGAGACTTAGTGTTAGCCACAGAACGGGTCATGTTATCCACTTGATTATTAAAATCTTCCTCTGCTAAAGTGCCCCTCTGGTGAGTATTCATGTGAGACACCAATTGTTTCATGGTTTTGCCCACTCAGAAAAGTCTATCCACATACCTCTTCCCCAGATGTCCTTGTCACCAATTTTCCAATCATGTTTGGTCCAAGTCCCTGACCATCCAGCCAAACCATTAGCAAAAGCCCATGAATCATTGTCCAAATGCACCTCTGGCTATTTCTTCTTCCAACAAAATGAACAGCCATAATCATTGCTCAAAGTCCTACACACTGGGAGGATTTGCCCTCACCACTATCCTTCAGGGATGGCCAAGAAAAGGGTTGCAGTGCTGCAGCTGTCCACTTTTGTGTGATACCTGCATATCATGCAGAACCATCTGTAAACCAGGCCCGAGTTTTCTTATCCTCAGTCAAGTGACTGTAAGGAACTCTCTAAGAGGACAAAGCTGTGGGCAGGCAAAGAGAAGGTAACATGGCAGGTGGTGACCATGGGCATTTGGGCTACTTCCTCATTCATCTTACTTGTGCCTTCAGGACCCACTCAAGCCTTATCTCGTATATACCACTTCCACATTATTATGAAGTGCTGCTGTGCAAGCACAACTTTATGGTTTGGTGGGTCAGACAATATGCAGCTCATGATAGGCAACTGAGTTCTCATGGTAAGTTGATGGCGCATGATCTTTACTAAGACCCAGTAGCAGGCCAAAAGCTGTTTCTCAAAAGGAGAGTAGTTATCTCAGAGGATGGCAGGATTTGCTCCAAAATCCTAAGGGTCTGCATTGTGATTCTCTTATAGGGGCCTGCCAAAGGCTCCAGATAGCATCTCTATTTGCCACTGAAACTTCCAGCACCATTGAATCTGCTGGATCATATGGTCCAAATGGCAGTGCAGCTTGCACAGCAGCCTAGACCTATCACAGAGCCTCCTCTTGTTCTGGTCCTCAATCAAAACTAGCAGCTTTTCTGGTCACTTGGTAAATGGGCTGGACTAGCACATCCAAATGAGGAATGTGTTGTCTCCAAAATCCAAAGAGACCAACTCAGTGTTGTGCCTCTTTTTTGGTCATAGGAAGGGCCAGATGAAACAGCCTATCCTTCACTTTAAAAGGGATATCTTGACATGCCCCACACCACTGGAAACCTAGAAAAATCACTGAGGTGGAGGAACCCTATGTTTTTGTTTGATTTATTTCCCATCCTCTCTCATGCAAATGCCTTACCAATAAGACTTGAGTCTTTGCTACTTCTTGATTACTAGGTCCTATCAACATGATGTCATCAATATAATGGATCAGTGTGATATCTTATGGGAGGGAGAGATGATGAAGTTCCCTGCAAACAATATTATGACATTGGACTGGAGAATTGATATACTCCTGAGCCAGGACAGTGAAGGTATACTGCTGTCCTTGCCAGCTGAAATCAAAATGTTTCTGGTGGTCCTTATTAATGGCAATTGAGAAAAAAAGTGTTTGCCACATCAGCTGCTGCATATCAGGTACCAGAGGATGTGTTGATTTGCTCAAGCAATGATACCACATCTAGGACAGCAGCAGTAACTGGAGTCACCACCTGGTTAGGTTTATGATAATCTATTGTCACCCTCCAAGATATATCTGTTTTCTTCACAGGCCAAATGGAAGAGGATTCCAAATGCTGTGTAAGCTACTGCCCTCAGGGCATTCCTTTACACTCTCTTCTGGTGAGACAAGATTAATCTCTTCAGGCAGG
This sequence comes from Cabassous unicinctus, assembly GCA_029593785.1. NCBI lineage: Eukaryota > Metazoa > Chordata > Mammalia > Cingulata > Chlamyphoridae > Cabassous > Cabassous unicinctus. Next base: position 59,286 of record JAQZBX010000417.1, on the reverse strand, counting down.
GATAGGAAGGCAGATTGGTCAGGGCAGATTGGAGGCTGGGCAGTGCATGCTGGAGTTTGGCTGACATTTGCCTCAGGGCTGGGAGGAGGTCTGGACTCCCTGGGGCAGGATGGAGACTGGGTGATACAAGGTTGACAAGGTGTGTTCTCCACAGAGCAGAACATCACAGGTTTATCTGGTAAAGTCTCAGCAGAATTTAGGGTTCCAAAGTCCCCACAAATATTATCACCCCATATGTCTCCATCCCAATCCATGGGGTTCCACTCCTTTCCAATCAATGCCTTCACTTTAACTGCAGAAACCCTGCGGTGTTGAGATTTTAACTTCCATTGTAACTCTGCCACTTGTACAATGAGAGTCAGAGTTCAGTTCTCAGATATCTCAAGTCTGTGGCTACAGGAGACAAGATTTTCTTTCAGAGCACACATAGAAAATTTCACATCACTCATGTGGCAATTAAGTTTCAAATTTGAAGCCTTTAGCTCATCTATTTCTTTTGTAACTGTATCCAGAGTATCTAGGAAGAGCCAGCCAACATCGTTATACATTTTGACTCCACAAAACTCTGTTAAGGTGTTGAAAACACTCTCACCCAGATCCTTGCTTCTTATAAGCATGATAGTAGGGGAATCCAGTGATGATATTTTGTGTATCTCTATTGCCAACTCATGCCATGGACTGTTAGAGCCCTCTTCATTACTGGAAAGGGAGTCATTAATACCCTTGAATCCAATTAGAGTAGAGTTTCTGCAAAACTCCCAGAACCACCTCAGACATCCCATGTTTAAGACTCTGTTCCTCAAGAACCACAACTAGTACCAAGCTATATTAGTCAAGTTCTCTAGAGAAACATTATCAACAGGATATATCTGTAAATAGTATGAAATTTTATAAGATTCTTTCCTGTGACTGTGGGGATGAACAAGTCCAGGTTCCACAGGCAGGCTGCAAACCAGGGGCAATGATGAAAGTCCAGTGAAGGTCCTTGATGAGTTTCTGGGACATGTTGGCTGTCCAAAGATGAGCTGGGAAATTCTCTCTGAATGTTGAAATCACTTCCCCTTTTAAGGCATTCAACTGATTGGATAAAGCATCATTCATTACTGAAGGCAATCTCCCTGATTGATGTAGATGTAATCAGCTATCTATGCTGTAAATTCACTGGTGACTAAAGTCCATAAATGTCCTTGTATTACAATTAGCCCAGTGCTTCTCTGACCAAACAACTGGGCACAACTACCTGGTCAAGATGACACATTAGCCTAACCATTACAGTCACTATTAGAAAAATCCCGATTAAATTAGTGAAGGCTAACAGACACCCATGAGGATGACTGGCAGCATCGAATACTGATAAAGATTAGAACAAACTGGAAATTTATATTGGTGGTTATAGTGTAAAATATCACAAGTACTTTGGAAAAATATTGACAGTTTCTTTGAAACTTACACGTACATCAAAACCTAGACAATATATTTATAGATATTAAAAAAATAGTTGCCTTCACTAGGAGATTTACACAAATAGGACTACAGCAGCTTTATCAGTAATAACTAAACATAGGAAACAACCCAAATGTCTATCAACTTGTGAATAGATAAATAAATTTGGCATTCACATACAATGGGACATTACTCAGAAAATAAAAATAAAATATGGATACACACAGTTACATGAATAAACTGCCCACAGAAAAGTATAGGTATATAAAGTTGTTGTCCCTGGAAGGGTTTGTGGGGTTAACTAGGAATGGGAAATGGATGGGATGGTGAAAGCACTCTCTTATCTTAAAAAAGGTGGAGGTATATGCTTTTGCCAAAACTTATCCAAGTGTAAACTTAAAATATGTACATTTCACCAGATATGAATTTTACCAAAAGAAAAATTTGCAAGTAAAAATGAAATATACACAAATTAAAAGGAGGATGAATTTTATGTGGAGTGTGAATATGAGATTAACAGTTCCTTATATATATTTCTGTGTTTTTCATCTTGTGTAAATGATTGCATATGATTTTTATAATGAAAGAATATGATAAAGCTGATCAAAATATTGAAAAATATGAACCACGCCCAGGATAGTCTCGGTTAATTAATGATTATTAATTTAATGTATTAATAATAAAGTATTAGAGTTTTGACGTTCAAAAGAGTTAAAACATTTTATTTGATGCCTGGAGACTGGCAAAATTTCATTTTATTCTGACTACTAGAAGCTCCCATATTATTTAGCAATACTGAATTTTAGATTTACCATGGAAATAGCATAATTATTCATATTTTATATGTTTTTTAAAATCCTGTGGTAAAAATAGATAACATATCAAGACTATACATGTTTGGGTTTCTTCTGGGACTCATTCTGATTTTGCAGACAGTTCAAAAACAGAACTTTGAAAAGTGTTTCAAGCAACAGCAAACTAAATTGCTTTTGAGATAATCACTCATTAAGATGTATGATTATCTGATGTGTCTTTGGAAGGATATATTTTATGCATTTATATTCACTATAGATGTATGTTTATACTTTACTTCATTTATAATAATCATTTAGCCCTTATACTTTTGATAGAAAATAACTTCTCTCTTTTTTGGAGTTTGTTATATACCTACTGACTTTTAATTATCAGCTTTTAATTCATTTTGATTTTCCATAGTTCTGAAACTAATTTGAATAAATTCATTATTTTGCAGCCAGAAGAGACTACATTTAATTTAATTAGAGGTCATTGCACTTCCAGATTGAGTTAATTAACGATCTAATCAAGCTTCCTGGGGATTTGGAGCTTGTCAGTAGGGAAAAATCAACACAAAGCAAAACTCTAAAAATCTTCATTAAGCTTAATAAATTTCACTAAAATTTTGTTTCTCAAGAGTCCTCCCACCCCTCTAAACCCTTTACATATTAAATATTGAATGTCAGGAAGCTTATATCTTAATACCATGATATTGTCATACTAAATACATCTTTATCATGTCTTCCAGAGACAAGCAATTATATGTCTTGAATGGAAGAAATTATTTATAAAAAACACAAAACAGATTTTACATTACAAAGGTTTGGAGCAGCCTATGCTTCCTGGTAATAAAACCTATCAATAAAATTAATGCTATCATTTATTGAAATGATATTGTGCCAATGTATAATTGCTCTATTTAAATAACATTTAGTCTCCTTTCCAATTCTATTTACTGGACTTAATTGAAAAGTCTTGATATAGTAAATGAGCTCATATTAAGCTCACTCTGAAAGTCTGCCTTAATTATAAATCCAAAACCTAATATACTTATTACTGAAAATATGAAAATGAAAAAGAAGATTCCTGAAGAGCAGTGAAATTATATTTCAGATGTTTATGGGAATTCAGGAATCCCAGAGGGAAACTGAGATGGACATTTAATTTAATGCTGCAAAGATTAGCATAAATAAAAATCAATTTATGATGATTTGGTGCAAATATGTCAACAACTAACCAACTAGCATTTCTATCATTTTGTTGTTTCCTGGTTTAGAATTAATTTGATAGTGAATAAATAGTTTATTAAAAATAAAAACGATGCAACATTAATATATCTCTGACAATCTTCCAAAAAGGCAAATAATGAAAATCAATCTCCAAAGCATCATATTAGTGATGGTGAAAATTCACAAAATGTATATTTTGCATTTTATTTCATGTACATGAGTAGATTGTGAAAAATTATCAAAACAGTATCAGCTGTATGTCTGTTTTTTTAAAATTACTATCCTAATAATAGAGTTTCATGAATTGTTTTTCTCAATTTTACTTTAAAAGGTTTTTAAAGCAAAGAGAATGTGATATACTTAAGGTCTAGAAATAATAGATTAAAAGATGCAAAATAATACTAGCAAAATGAAACAAAATAGCAATATAGGGACGCAATATAAGGTAATGGGTAGGAGCACAAATTTTTTATTCATCTACACACTTACTAGATAAAAGGCTTTGGTAAAATAACCCCAGCATGTATGTTCTTCCTAGCAAAATGAACATTATCTTCATCAGCAGGCTATTTTTAGATGGCTATCTTTTTAAATTATTTTTTTAATTTTTAAAGAAGCTTTAGGTTACATAAATGTTACATCAAAAATATAGGGGATTCCCGTATGCCCCACCCCTTCCCCTTCCCACACTTTCCCACATTAACAACATATTTCATTAGTGTGATACATTTGTTACAATTGATGAACACATATTGAAGCATTGCTACTTACTGTGGACTATATAGTTTACATTATAGTTTATATTCTGTCCCACACAATTTTATAGGATATGACAGAATGTATAATGGTCTGTATGTCATTGCAATGTCATGCAGGACAATGCCAGAGTCCCAAACATGCTCCCATATTACACCTGTTCTTCCCTCTCCCTCCCCTCAGAACCTCTGGTGGCCACTACCTTCATATAAATGATAAAAGTTCTTCCATTGTTAGAATAATAATAAGGTTATAACAGAATAACAATAAGGCTACTTTAGTCCATTGCTCATTCCCCAATCTTGAGGATTTGGGCATGGTGATGCTCACTCTGTTTCTAAATAAGAAGGGGCTTAGATCCCATGGGGCAGATGGACGGAACTTTCTTGCTTGCAGTTGCAGACACTCCTTGTTGCTTGGGATAGGCGTTATCCATCAGTGTCCCCTTGTTAGCTGTCCTGGGTGAATCCAATGAACTGAAGAGTAGGTGTTGCAACATTTCAGCAGGTTATTTTAATTATTAAAACAAATCATTAGTATACTATTTTTAGTATTCAATTATATAGTTCATTACTTATTATCATTTATAAAATTCCATGGATAAAATGGTAATCATAAATACTCAGAAGTTATAGGTTAATGGGGGTAGAGGTGCTCTGAAATTGCTTAAATATTAGATTTTTTGCAATGGAAAAAGCAATGGATCATTCCTAGAAGTAAGTATGACTGCTTGCTCATACAAAGTACAAATGATTTTATTATTTGATTGCTTTCAAGTAATAAAGACAGCATCAGCAAATTATTTTAATTATGTGAATAAGTATGTTAAAATGTAAATGTGAAAAGCCCTAGATACAATTTTTAATTATTTAAAGAAAGACAAATGGAGATCAAACAAAATATAATAAATATTTGCTTTAAGCCATGAAAATGGAAGTACAAAACAATTTCTTGGAACCAATAAAAAATTCAGAAGAGGTTACTATTTTAGTTGGCCAAATTAGTTATTTTTCCCAAGAAGTGTCCAGGGCTGTGACTGAATTCTTGGCACACTTAACAAAATATTACATATATCTATTATTCTCTATGAATATAATATATCAATGTAGTGAAATATATTGTTACACATATGTTTTAATTTTTCCTAACCTCTCTTTTCCTCACCTTACTTCTTGAATCTATATTAATAACTACCTGACATATTCTAGACACATTATCTCCACACAGTAAAATAGAACTTTTCTATTCCTTTTTAGGAAACAATATGGGAAATAATTACAGTTGTTACTTTTTATGGAATAGTAGCTCTATGGCATTGTGTTAGGATTCCATCAGCTATAAATTCTTTCTTGAGTCAACAGCATGATGGGGATAACGTGGCTGACCTACTTTAATTAGAAGTACAGTATCAAAACAATAGTACTCTTTTGGCTCAGGTAGCTAGAATATTTAAAGAAGTTCTACATAACACAAAGTTTTTAATGAAAATGCTATACATGGTAAAATTTAATTCAGTAAATAACAGGATGTAATCTGAGGCCTCTGGTCCTTGTACCTAGAAATGAATTTCAGTATTATAAATAGTTTTGGAGCCCAGAAGTTCTGTTTTATACATGTGTGCATTTTATTTTTGTGTATGTTATACATACAAGGATTTCTACAGCCAGCCTGCTTTTCTTGTCAGCAAATTAAAAGGAACAGTCCTAAGAATACTAATCACTTAAATTTTTGAAGGTTTCCAAAATTGTGACAGGACATACATTACCTTAAATGCTTTTATTTTGAAACATCACGTAACACAAATGTTAATTCATTTATTTTATGAATGAAATTAGAAAGGAACAATACAGGCATCTTAAAATATAGGGCAATAATTAAAAATAACAGATTCTTTAGATAATTTAATTTAAAAGACCAATTTAAATCCTGAGTCACTAAATATAAGAATGCCAAAGATTGACAGCACAACTTTAGAGAGATATTTTAACATCAACAATACAGACATATTATCACATAATTCTATACTAATAAATTTGAGAACCTTATTGAATTATTTATAAGAAAATATAAATATAAATTAACAAGCTTGATTCTAGAATGAAAAGACTGCTAAGGCAATCAGAAGATATAAATGTGTTGTTATCCTCCAAACTTTCAAAGGTGTAGTCTTACATAGTGTTTTCGACTTAAGATTCAAATTCAGCTTCAAATTTCAGTGCTTTAGAAATTTGTTCAGAACATAGGAAAAGATGGAACTTTTAAAATTTAATTACAAAATTCACATTGGTAGCCAAGATGTTATAAAGCTATGAGAAAAGTGTTGGCAATCCCTTGTATACTTAGGGATGTACAAGTGAAATTGACTTATAAAATATACCTACAAAATCTAATATATTGCATTATATCTTTGCATATTTATTTTCTATAAATTGAAATAAAATGACTGAGGACTATTCTTCATGGTAAAGAAAATTTAATTTAGCAAAATATAGTCTTTCTAAAGAAAGATAAAAATATCTGCTAATCATGGTTTAACCATTTGGCAGTTTGATGTAATTATGAATTCCAAAAATATAATTGGATCATGCTTGTAAACTGATCTGTTAATCTGGGCATGATTAAGTTATGATTAGGGCATTGACTGGACCACGTCAGTAGAGTGTTGAGCCCCACCCTTTTGTGGGTGGGGGAATCGAATATCAAAGGCAAGGCAAAGGACAGAGGGAGCAGTTTTTGAGTTGCAGTTTTTGAGAAGCAGTTTTAATGTTGGAATTTTGATGTTGGAGAGAAGGCCCCAGGAGAAGAGAAGCGAGCTGTTTGCCTGACAGTTTACAGCTGACCTTGTGGAGGAAACAGAGGAGCTAAGCCTGGAGAGAAACACAGCCCCGGGAAAGGAGGAACCCAAGAAGCCTGAACCCTGGCAAACGTCGGCAGCTGTCTTGCTCCAACACGTGGCAATGGACTGTGGTGAGAGAAGAAACTTAGCTTTATGGCCTGGTATCTGTGGACTTCTACCCCAAATAAATGCCCTTTATAAAGACCAACCCATTTCTGGTATTTCACATTAGCACCCCTTTGGCTGACTAATACACATGGTATTTGCTAAAAATGAATGTTTAGATTTATACAGCCCTTTTCAACTAACCCCTTTTTAAATTTAGGTATACATGAGTAACATCTTATAATCAATAGTATCAGATGTTATATATGTAAAAATTTAATGTTGTTTTGTACTTAATTGTGAAATATTCCCTTTAAAGAGTTTTGCTAACATAATAGGTAGGGAAATAATAAAGACGCAAATTTTTAAAATTTAGGTATAAAAACAATTCTTTGAAGTTTAAATATATTATGTGGCTAGATAGCACAAGAGGATAATCTAAAATTAATTACATAAGATAATTCATTCAAGAGATCAATTATGTTTGAATATGCAAAAGTCAGTAATTGCTCCATATGCCAGTAATAGCCAATTAGAAAACAATGAAAGAGAAATCCTAATAAGAGTGTCAATAAATATATAAAATGTGTAGGGCATATCTGAAGAAAAATATCTGTATTTGGTAAGGACTATTTAATAATATGTAATTCAATATAATAAATATAAAGACAACTTTGAATAAAAAACAATATTATAAATTATTGTCTCATAATTATACTTTAAGGAAATACAAATATTTTTGGATTTTTCACTTAGCAAACACATTTAGTGCTTTATTTGAATGTGTAAACACATGAAAATAAATGCAAGGTTTTATTTTTCTAAGCAGAGATATTTTATCATAGCAAATTTTCAAACCAGTAAAAATGTGCATAAGTTAAAAAAAAAGTGTGATACTTGCCTAGCATAAATAATTCAAATAACCATAATGGTAAATTCCAGAAAATATATCAAGGAAATACACGGATTAATTATATTATAAAGACAGCATTTGACATTTTCCTAACAAAATATTTTGGACAACTAGCTATCTAGTTCTAAAAGTATAAAGTGATAAAAAGGGAAATACAGAAGAAATATATAGAAATATTTGACTACATTAAAAATATTGAAGATACTAAAATTACGTCTGTCAAATCAAAACATAAACATTAATTAAATAGTAATGTCCAATTCAAGATATGTGGAATTACAGGTTATATATTAAATAAATTACTTATTTACCATTTATAATAAAAAGATAGACCTTCTTTTTAAAATTCTTCCAAATGTAGACACTGAAACAAGTATTCAACTACAATTATTTTATTGAAAAGTGCAGCAAACCCTGAATGAGGACTAAAGGGGGCAGGGAGAGGAAGGCTGTAGTAAGGACTAGCAAATCAGATACCACTATAGGTGATTAGAGCTTAATCCCAATGAAAAATTCTAGAAAATGATATTAAACACTTGTGGCAGAAGTACCCTTTCCAAGGCTTGAGAAAACTCGGGATTGATATGTTTCCCTTTCTGCAGTGTTTTAGGGCTGCTTGGGTGGGGGTTGGTTAATACCTTGATATCTCAGGCTTCTTGTGAAGGCTTCACTGAAAAAGCTTCTATAGCTTTTCTAAAAACCCTCAGTTAAAAAGATGCAGATAATGGTGATCAAAAGTAGCATCTGGGTTGTTTTCAGATCTTGGTTACTACAAATAAAGCTGCTATGAATAATTTTGAATACACTTTTGGCTATAAATATATTTTCTTGGGTAAATACCTAGGAATAGAATGGCTAAGTAGCATGGTAAGTGTATGTTAAACTTTCCAAAAATATGCCAAATTGTTTTCAAAAAGTTTGTGCCATTTTGCAGCAATAGATGGATTCTAGTATCTAAGTTGTTTTTAAATTTATGCCATTTTAGTGGATGTATAGTTCTTTAACATGATAGTTTTAATATGTACCATACAAATGACTAATAAGAACATAGTTAACATGCTTATTTCCCACCCTTTTATTTTCTTCAGTAAAGGGTCAATTCAAATCCTTTGTCTTTTTTTAACATTTGCATTCTTTTCATTGAATTATAATAATTACTGATATATTCTGGACAAAAATCCTTTATCAGATAATTTGAAAATAATTTCTTCCATACTGTGAACTGTCTTTTCTTTCTCCTCTCTTTTGAATTTCAAAAGAATTTAATTCTGAGGAAATATAATTTATAATTTTTATTTATTTTAATGATCATAATTTTGCATTTTATTTTTATCAGTGCTCTGCCTATCCCAAGATCTAGAAGAATTTTTCCTATAAATTCTTGAAGTTTTATAGCTTTAGCTCTTACATTTAGATCTATTTTCCTTTTGAAGTTACTTTAATTTGTATATACGATGTGAAATATGTTTGGAAGTGTAAGGTTGGGTTGAGGTATTAAGGTTTTTCTTCATTTTAAAAATATGACTAAATGTTTCAACAACATTGTGTTGAAAAGGCAACAATTTCTTCAATGAATTGTTTAATTATTTTGGTACCACATTTGAAAAACAATTGGACGTAATGTAAGGGATTCTTTCTGACACTAACCTCTACATCTATGCATGTTCTGTTCCATTGAAATATGTCCATTTATATACAAGTATCACACTATTTTATTTACTGTAACTTTAAAGTGATTTTTAATTATGGAAGTACAAGTCCTCTAATTTTGTTTTAGCTATTCTGGGTCCTTTGAAACTCCATATAAATTTAAGATTCACTTTTTAATTTCTGCAAAAATAAATTCTGAAAAAAATTTATAGAAATTATAGTGAATAATTCTGGACATATTTGTTGGTTGGATTTGGGAAATTGTCATCTTAAAAATATTTTATTTTGTAATCTGTGAACACAGAATGTCTCTCCATTTATTCAAATCTCCTTTATTTCTCTCAGCAATGTTTTGTAGTTTGCAATGTATGTCTTACAATTCTGCTTTTTTTCCCTAAATATTTTATTCATTTTTAAGTTTTTGTGAATGGAATTTATTTCCCAATTTCACTTTTAACTGTTCAATGTTTGTATATAAAAATGCAATAATTTGCTCTCTACTACTTATATAGTCCCTCTATTTCTATTATAGTTATAGTTACTTAGGTATATTTTCATCTTTCTCTCATGACTGGGAAAATAAGATCCGCATGGACAAGATTTTATTCCACTTGCTAGCCAATGCATCTCCATCACATAGAACTGTGAAGAAAATTGCATACTTGTAACTTTTGTTTATCTCCCAACATAGCAGTAATCCATTAGCTATCTAACAGTTATCAAGGACTGCCTTTACATAATTTTATTCACCATTTCAAATATTCTTAACATTTGATTTAAATAAATTTCATACAGCACTTCAGTATTTTCAAGAATGAGTCCACTACAAATGAAATCATAATTCCTGTACTGTGCACTGCTATTTTTCCAGAATATATTTTCCTATCACTAATTTAATTTATAAGAAAAAGCAATTTCCCAGATATGCTACAACATTGGAGTCACAATCATCTACCAGTTTTTACACATTTATGATAAATATGGGATATTTTGACTGGGCTAAATTATTTCATTTTGATGTACTTAACAAGTTTTCAAAAATCACAGGGTAACAGCATTAAGAGCCATTTGTAAGAGTCTCCTTTGCTTATTACTTTGAAGTGAGGAATCTTTAAGTCAACTGATTGTTTCCAGGATTTTAAACCACATCTCTTAGAAATAATATGTATATAATGGCCTAAAAAATCTACTTAAGAAGAGTAATTCAGAAATGTTGAGATACATCATTATGTGGCTTGTTTTTTATGGGAAACAAACACAGGTCTACAAATTGGATATTCTGGTGTAAACCAATGAGATACAATCTTAAATTCATTCAATCATTTTTTGCGCACATCAAGGAATATGGGCAAAATCATGGGATAATATAATTATTAGTGACTAATTTTCTTGGCAAAACAAACAGTGAAAGAAACTTCTTAATAATATTATTTATCCTTTTCAGTAGGAAATAATCCTATTAATTTATTACATAAGGCAAAATTGTACCCAGCTATTTGATACTTTCTGATTTAAATGTGTCCATAAATCTACAAAGAAGATACCTGAAGTATTTTAGTAAGTACAGTGTAAACTAGCAAGCTTCCAGCTAGGCTAAATATATCCTTAGGCATATGCAGATACTTTTAAGGGTAGATGGGTACTGAAGTTTTAAGGGAATAAATGTCTAGATCTCCATGTTTCATGTACAGTCTAGCTGCTACAATATAAGTATCTCTTACACAAATTAGTCACTAAGAGATTGGTAAAGAGCCCAATGATGTCAGTAGAAGTGGATGGCTCATTTAAAAGTTGTCCTAAGCAAAAAGAACAAGAAGAGTATGAGGATAATAATAGTATTCTGCAGGAATAATAGTATTCTGCTCAGATAAAAATTAGTTGAACTTTAGGTTAAATACATTAAAAATTGCAACCTTTTCCAGAGGTTTCCTTCTTAGAGAAATGTGCCTCAGCCCTGAACAGTCCCAAGTTGCTTTCCTCTTTGATTCCCCTCCAGTGTTTAGAGGGCCACTCACGTCTGCATTGTTTTATGTACCCAGAGCCAACACATTTCACTCTATTACTTAGAATATTATTTATGTTACCCGAGAAAGCCTCCAGCTATATCGAGCTACCTGGCTGAGCTAATGGAGATATCTTCTGAGTTACCAATCATTATTTTTGTCAGTGCTCTGTGACAAAGATGCATTGTTTTTGTGTGGTCTGAATCAACCCTAATTTCCCATGAGCCCTGCTATTTCTAATACAGGATTTTGAGTAACACAAGATTTATGAGAATCATATATACATATATAATATTATAGCAGTGAGGTCTATATACTTTTATAAAATTGAATTGTCTAAGATTATGCCTGAGTGTCCAGATATTCCAAGAGACTTGAAGGTTCTTTCTTCACTGTTCTTTAGCAATCACTCTTTGCAACTTTACAAAAATCACAACAATTACAAACCTTAAATCTTATGTTGATCACCTTCTATACAATGTAAAGCACATCTGGAAGCAATCAAAATGGTGTTCTGAAATATTGACATCAGTGACACCACTATATTGCATAGAGTACATGTCATGGCAGAAGACATTGTTCAGCAGATTGTGGCAACACTTGAAAGAGATAAGATGCTTCTAATAATTCCTAGCTAATATTTTATTTATGTGTTTATAGCCTAAGGATAACATGATTTATGACATTATGACATTTAAAGATATGAATGGTATAGTGGTTTACAGGTTTACAGCTGTATGTACCCTAGAGAAAGGCATTCTTAAATCTAATCCATTGCTGTGGGTCTGAACCCATTGTAAGGAAGACATTTGTTGAGGTTGTTTCAGTTAAGGTGTGAACCACCTCATTCAAGTTGGGTCTTACAGGATGGATTTTTATTCTATTACTGATTTCCTTTATAAACAGAATGAATACAGACACATGGAGAAAGAAAGCCAGGGAAGCCAGGAGCTGAAATCAATGAAACATGGAAGAGAAGAGAGATCAACAGACACTGCCACGTGCCTTGCCATGTGACAGAGGAGCCAAGGATCACTAGCAGCCAGTCTATAGGAAAAAAGCATCACCCTGATGATGCTTTGATTTGGACATTTTCTTGGCTGCATACTATAAGCTAATAAATTCCCATTGTTTAAGCCACCCCATTTCATGGTATGTGTTTTGAGCAGCCTAGGAATCTAAAACACCTGGTAAAGAAAAAAAATCAGAGAAATTAAAACTTTAGGAAATGTTAAACAAATTGATTTTGTCCCATGATGAGAATGGCACATTTGTATCAATAAGGTTAGGATAACATAGAAATGTAACAGTAGAATTTTTTTCTTGTTTTTCCCCATATCGAGGCCACTTTAATATGGTCGCACAACTTTTCATGTGAAAACAAGTGTGAAAACAAGTTAAGCCTTGATTTCTATTAAACATGAATTGTTGTCATTAAAATGGCAAATATGGAATCAAGGGAATAAATTAAATACATTTTTGTTTTATTAAAGAATCTAAAAAAACAGTATTCACTTATACCCAGTTTTTTTTTTTATAGTAAGAGTTATCATGATTTTATTTTATTTTATTTTATTTATTTTATTTTAATTGAACTATAATATCAGATTTTGGGAGAAAATAAATCTGACATAACATTGTTTTATAATGAAGACAGACTTTGAAAATTAGGTAAAATAGCAATAAATTTCAATAAATTGAATTTGCAAAAATATTGTACCTAGGTTTTGAATAAAATATTTAAATGATTTTAGGTAAGAGATAAGAGAAAAACATACATTTAAACACACTGCATTTGAAAATATATATTCACATTAACTGTATTTCAATTTCTAACACACTTACTGAGCATATCAAATTATATGAGGTGATTCTAGTGAAATAAAAAGTAATATGGTAAGAGTATTAAACATTACATAAGCATATATATATGTTTATATATATACATACACACATACATATATTCCCCAGAAAGGAGACAGTGAGAGACTCTTATCATATGTTATTGCAAAATAGATGGTTTTGATTTTTGTTTTCAATAAAATAAGAAGAGGACAATTTGTCAGCTTAAAGATCTAATCAATATCAAATAAACAGAGGCTGTGCCTGGAGGTCCCTTATAAGGTCGACTTACCAAGACATGATGCAAATAGCTGAACAGCTAAAGAGAAGACAATGCAGCAAACTGGAGACTAACCACATCCGGATGCTTTTCCCTTCCTTATGGCTAGAGGTACAGAGGGAGAAATTAGTGTACCTAAAGTTTAAGATCCAGAACCTCCAGTCAGGATCAAAATAACCACTGTGGGCTAGGAGGGGACTCTGTCTAGTAGGAAGTGGGACCTTAGTTCAGATACAGCCGCTGCCAAAGAAGTCAATCAAATCAGAGAATATGGGTGAAAAAAATCTAAAATGGTCAACTAATGTCACTTGTAATTATTTCTACCCAAAACATGAGTGTTGATATGAAGTCTGAAGCTTACACTCTGTCAGTCTGAGTTTTGGGGTGTAAAAGATCTAATTGACATTGAAATGTACAAAAATTTCATAGAAACAAACTATATAAAATTTTAATAAACTATTCTGATTCTACTTTCTTGAAGAAACAATTGCTACCAAAATAAAAGCCATAATACAATAACTTAATTACACTTAAATTTATCCCTAAATATTTTAATGTTTTGGGGGCTATTGTGAATTGAATTTTTAAATTTCACTTTTTTGATTGCTACACTAATTTTAATATTAAAAACACTGTGTGCTCACATTTAAGCAAATTTCAGTAGTCTGTCAATAAAAGATGAACAACCAAAGTAACATGAATTTACAGCAAATATAATTCTAAATTAATGAAAATCTCTGAATTGTCTTGAGTTTTATTTCACCTCATTCATAGTCCAGAGTAGTTTGCTGCATGTATTCATAATGAAACCAAAGAAAGAATATGTACTTGAAGATATGTATATGTATATTAGTGTTGTGTGTTTATGTATGCAATTACAGAATGTTCAGTAAAAATGGAATTTTGACTAACAAGTTCAAAGGAAAAATTATCTCCACTTCATTCTTCCATTTGTGTTATATACCTTTGGCACTTCATTACAAATTAAATTTTGCTTAATAGGAAGTAAGATAATAATTCTTTTAAATGTATACATGTATGCTATAGACAGTGGTTAAATTATCTATATTGAAAAATATGTCTTCCAGATCACTATATATATTTAAAAGAGCATAACCTTTAACACAAGGCTCAAATAATTAGACTGATATTTATACTTGCCATTTGAAATGATTCAGATATATTGTGTATGACATTTGAAAATATAGTTTGCCAAATAATAATTTACTAAATATTTAAATAGAAATATACATCTTATTGTCAGCTGATTGACTTTCAGGGAAAAGTACACTTTGTAAACTGAATGAGAAAATAATCAGCATCCATATGTGACACTTGAATTATGAGGTTTTTAAAAAATTCTTTTACTAAATAGCGATTAACCCCTCATCACTACGCATACATAAGAAATTAACTAAGGAACTGCTGCTGCCAAATATCACTACCTGGACTGGCAGCTTTGCTCAAATTACTATGATGAACGAAAAACAATGCAAGATCAAAAAAGAGTTTGCTAAGTAAATGAATAAATCTTCAGTTTATAGCCTTTGTCAACATTATCAAAATCACAAGAATTTGAATTTTTAGCCTTAAAAAAGATAAACTAATTTTCTACGATGAAATTAATGCTATTAAATCCTCAAGGCTAACATTTAGTATAGGCTGAGTTGAAGACTTGTGGAAGAAGTACAAGGACATGGCAGGAATGCAGGGGGGGAAAAGAAAGCATTTTTGATGGGTTGAGCAATGTATCATGGCTTACTTAAGAAAAAAAAAACCAGAAAACATTTTTTCCCTTTGGTGAAACACCAACATATTTCAAAATTATATATAAAATCTTTCATTAGAAAAGAAAATTTAGTTAGCTCTTAAATGATTTGATTAAACTCTTTCTGAACATTTCATTGATCATCTAAAATGCATTTAAATTTACAAAATGTAGATTCTTGCCTTTTTACAAGCAATGATTAGAATGTGTCCATTCATTAAGTTGTAGAGAGCCTCTTTCCATTAACTTATATGTGTTTCTGAAATCCCACTGTTAGCAAATCGTTATTGAGTTTCAAGGGCTTCTTTCCTAGGGCAGAAAGGGTTTTAATAAATGTTTAAATATCTACTTAGCATTATCCTCTATGACAGGCAATTATCATATGAGCAAATGATTGATAAATTCAGCTTGCAGTCTATAAAATTATCAGTAGAGCAACTTTGAGTGTGCCACCCCCACAAATCAACCATCAAGACAAGTTTAAACTGATGGCCATAAACTTCATGAAAATCCCTAGTTATACCAGGCAATTTTACTACATTTGCCTATGATTTTTCATTTTTCCACTCTGCTAGACAATATTTCACCCCTTCTCCTTGAGCAAAATTTCAAGACGTGTGACCCAATTCTCCATATCCACTCAAAGCTGGTGATGTTGCTCCTTAAATTTTCCTCAGAAAATTTAAGCCACTCTGTAGGAACTTCTGTGAACTCTCACCTATTATTCTCTTGCTGTTCATCACCTTTCCGTGTTGCCACAATAAACAGATTCTTCCATTTGAGCACTAAATCCTACCGCTTCTCTTCTACTTAAGGCCTTAACTCTAGGTACCACTCCACACACCCTGCTGTTTGGTCATTTTTGTTGGAAGACTGGTAATAGGAACTGAGATAAATAGACCTTTAACTGTGAGGTTTTATGTTAAAGTTAATAAATTGGGACTGTGCTTAAAATTTTCTGCAGCTGTGGGTACCAAAGGCTTCAGTTTCTTTCAGTGTCCTTGTTTTTGTCTTCCCTGTTGTCTTTGGTTTCCCCAAGAACTTCTTAAATAAAGTCTGTGTCTTGTCACTCTTTCAGCTGTTACCCACTGTTATTTTACTGGATCCCTGTTGATATGGTGATAAGGTGTGAGGGAGAGAAAACATCCTAGAATTAAATTTCCTGTAGTGAGTTTGTGTCCTTGGGCTCTCACCTTCACATGTGTTTCTAAGCTTCCCCCCCACCCCCCCAGCTAAGACAGAAAGGCTAAAGGCATCTGGCGTTCAAGAAATACCTGAGATAAGGCTCTAATAGTCTTTTGTCTTGGAGAGTGGGCATTTTTTATGAAGAAGACTCTGAATATATTTAAAAATGATTATTTTCTCTTTCCCCTGCCATGGGCATGAGGGGCTCTTTCTTGTCTCTTCACTGTGATAACATGAAGATGTTCTTGGAGGGAACCCATGAAAGTGTGGGGTGTCATAGGACTGTGGTCCCTGGGAATTTCTGATTTGCATACTAGTCCACACTCAGCCTCCAGAAATTAATCAAAATCAACATTTAATGTTCCGACCAGTTCATGGCTCCAGCAGCTTCTGCTCCAAATAAGCAGATCTCTTCCTGGATTCTGTGGATTCGCACGTCACTCTAGATTTCAGAGTAGGAGATTGTCTTGTGAACTCAGTTGGAATATTTCCAAGAAAAGTAATTAATTTTCAGTTTTTTCAGCCTTTTCCTCTTGAAATGGTGGGGATTAGGACTTCTGACCTCTATACATATTGGTACTGAAGTTGGGAGTTTCCCATTTCTTTTTTTCTTTATTTTTAAAGGATTTTAGATTACACAAATGTTACATTGAAACTATAGGGGATTCCTATATACCTCACCACCTCCCCTTCCCACACTTTGCCCCATTAACAACATCTTTCATTAGTATTGTACATTTGTTACAATTGATGAACATATATTGAAGCATTGCTACTACGCATGATCTATAGTTTACATTATATTTTACGCTTTGCACTGAACAATTTTATAGGTTTTGACAAAATGTATAATGGCTTGTGTCTGTCATCCTAATACCATGAGAATGATTCTAATGCCCCAACAATGCTAAGAGATTTCCCATTTCTTTTTTACTTCACCAATTCTCTTCTCCCCTGGGGTCAATTCCATTAGCATATAGACATGCTGCTAATGCTGTCATTTAATATAATCTTTACTGACCCATTTTGCTCTCCTTTTTGAATAAAAATGTCTTCAGAACACAAAAGCATTTTAAAATGAATTTTTCCAACTCTTCTTCATCAATTATCTTTTTAACTCATTCTAATCTGCTAGTCACCACTCTGACTCCACCAAAACTTTCTTGTCAAGTTCACTAATGCTTACTATACTTGACCTATCAGTTTCAGGTGACAAATTTGATCACTTCTCCCCTAATACATTTCATTCAGTGTGTAGGTCATCACACTGCCTTGATTTTCCTCCTATCTCAATTCTGTTTATTTTTCTTCTCCAATTCCTTTTAAAGTTGCAATATATCAGGATACAGTATGTAGCCCTTCTTCATCTTTATTCAATCTCTTACTGATGGCATTCTCATTCATAGATTTAAATATCATCTATATGTGGATATCTTTAAGCTGAGACTTATCTCCTCAACTTCACTATGTTATATCACAATACATACTCCATATAGTAATTTGAATGTCTAATAAATAGCTCAAATTAAACATGATAAAAAATAATCTTCTGATTTAGTACCTCCCTGCCCTCAAATATTCTGTATGTTCAGTCTTCCCCATTCCAATTGTCGAAACTGCATCCTTCCAGTTCCATAAACTAAAAGTCTGGATTTATTCTTGGTTCATCTTTTATTCCCACAACACATACGTAATCAATTATCCAATTTTGTAGACTTTGTAAAATACATATTCACAAAAAAAATGATCTCAATTTCATTTCACTGCTTAGTCCTCATCCAAGTCATCGTCACTTTTTCACCCAGATTATTGCAATAAGATCCTAACTGATTTCCATGATCTCTTTCTAGTTTATATACGATTTATTTTTAAGAAAAAAGACAAAGTTGTTATTTTAAAATATAGGCCATCTCATGTCATTCCTCTGCTTAAATTTCTCCAACGGCTTTACATTTTAATGAAAATCAAGTCTAGAACCATCCGAATGTCCTGCCCACCCCTGTATGATCTGTCTCTGTTACTTCCCTGAATTCAACTTCTTTTCGATTCATGGGAATAAATATGCATGGTTATAGTCCTAAAATTTTATAAGGAAATATAAGGAAAATCAACAATGTTAAATGCTGCATTTCTAAAGTGACAGAAATGTGAGCTGCATATGATTATTTAGAAATTAGTACAAGTTGCACTGAATTCATATAAACTGCTCTGATATATTGGACAATATAATGGGAAGAGTGCAAGGTTTTTTCCTCATATTCACACAAAATTCATCTTTTTCTTTTATCATATTTCTTTCTGGAAAAAAATATAAATTGTTTCTTGCAAACAATTTTTAATATCTTCCGCTTTTAATACATGATTGAGGCAAGCAGAAGGAAGAAATAATATTTGGTAAGTTGTTTTACAGTTTTTATTTTCATAAGTCAATAATTCTAGAGATGTCTGTAAAATAATTTAATTGGGAATCTTCTTTTCCTGGGGCCAAAATAAAGACACTGGATTGATTAAAGTATGATTAAATATACATACAAATAAACACAAACAAATGAAAATTTAACTTAATGCCATGTGTGGAACATTGGATTTGATTTTTCATAGTCTTTATTTAATTTAATCCTCACGAAAATGCAGTCTTCACAAAAAAGTATAGCATTGATACTATTATTTCCATTTTAGAGATGATGAACAAATGTTCATGGTTAAATGAAAAGCTCATAAAGCTCTTGGAAATTGAAAAATATGTAATTTTTAATGACAATATCTTTTATCTTTCTACAATGAGATATTGTTTGCAAAGGAAAAATTAACACACATATGTGAGTATATGTCTATGGGTAGTAAGTACCAAAACATTTAAGATACTATCTTGTATTCTTCAATATTTCCCATGAATTTCAAACTAGTGCATATTTAGCAAAAGCAACATTCATTTTTTTATTTATTGTTGAATAAATTCTCTTACTAATATTGTATTGGGCAGTAGCATTTCAGAAAATAATTATTCTGTTTTGAAAAACTAAAAAGTACTTTTATTGTCATTAGACAAGAGGCAACATGTTCAATATATTTTCTTTATGCTTCTTTTAATTTAGAGGTGAGAATATATTTTCACAAAAGAATGCCTCTATATTTCTATAAAAATATTACATTTTTGTGATTTTTCTGAGATATTAACATGGAAATGCTGATGTTAATCGATGAGTTCAATATTGCTAAAATTGTAGTCTGTATCATGGTGACACAAGAAAAAAAATTAGTTATGTAGGTAACATTATTGTATGATTTTCCATAGGGTTTCTACATCAGTATTGGTTATATCCTAAAAGAAGTCACCTATATTCACTTTAGAAATAAAGTAATGTTGAATTAAAACAATAACAAAAGTCAGCTCAGAGTATCAGCAAAAACATCTGTTACTGGTACCATGAATAGTTATGAACTGAATTGCTCAAATGGCTTTGCCAACATAACATTGCCTCCTCATTTATTTTTATAGGATATGGAAGTTTTGTTTTTCATTGTTGGGTAGTTTGCATTCAGATGTACCAATAACTTCAAATGAAATAATTTCTACACAAACATGTTTTATTGTAAAGCATAAGGCAGTGTTGCTAATGGTTTTTTGTTGGGTAGTCATCTCAATCAAACAATTTTCTTATTTCATTATATTTAAAAAATAATTTCTAAATTGGGATTATTTTTAGAGGAAAAGTTAATACAGCTGAAATTAATGGGAATTTAATATAAAATAGGGAAGCTGCAAATCAAAATATAAATGGTGTCTCTAGGAATCCTGGAACTCTGTCAGAATTATCTGGAGTGCTGTAAATGAAGGTTTTAATAAAGGATTTTTCTTAACACAGTAAAGGAAAATAATTATTAAAACTTTGCACAGAGAAATTTTCTGTGAAGAAGGGAACTGTGGAAATTACTATTCACTGATTGAATATAATTATAGAAGTCAAGACATGTATTAAATTTCCAGACAAAGTTACATTTTGGAAAGTTTAATTCTTTCTCACTTTAGAAAGGAGGGATTGTAAATTTATCTGAATATTTTTCTTTATCCTTATGGGCAGAAAATAGAAAATGAAGTATTTTCAACTCTAAATATATGACATAACATTTAAATCAAATATTGCCAGTTCACCTAAAGAATTCTATTTTAAGTATTTGCAACTTTTTGAAAATCAAATCACTGATTATGTTGTATAACCATTTGTAAAATTAGAAAATGTTGTTGCTATTCATTTGATTATGATTGTAAACATGGTTTTATTTCGCTTCAAAATTGTTCTATATATAAACAGAAGTGGTTTTATTAAAATTAAATGTAATAATTACCATCACTACAATGAAAGACTTATCACTACTAATACCACTACAATAGAAGCATAATAAAGTAATAATAGAAATGAGATTCTATGTTTAAATGTACAAAATATAGTATTGCTTTTTAGGAAGAAAACATGTGGTATGATGAAATTCACCAAGCCAAGGTACAATTGAATGTCATAATATTTATTGTTATATTTTTATCACAATATGTGTGTGAATTTATTCTGCCAAATAAAGTCCTAACGGCTAAACATATTATATTATGTTTAATATCACAACAATCTATGAGTATATATCAATTAATTTCCACATATTATGGGAGAGAAAACTGAGACTTTGATGAAAAGTAGTAGCTATATTCAGCCAGTAGTAATGGATGAAGCCAGGATTTGAACAAAATCAGTCTGAGAACAGAGAACATCCTTTTAATTAGGAGACTACAGAAGCATGCATATATTATTTACACAATGATTTTTGTCTGTATTAGTTAAAGTAGGGTTTAATCCTGGGAGCTGAACAACTAAGTATCCTATTCTATAAAGAGTGTTATTATAGGGTTTACATCTTAATAAATTTGGAGGCTTGGTTAAGATACATATTAAAGACTTTTGCTAGAATATACGAACTGGATAACATAGTGATTTCGGTGGTAGATGAAGATTGTGGTTAATAGTATAAATATAAGGATGTTTTTATGTTACAAAGTGTTAAGAATATGATGATACATAGGAAAATTACAACTAATGTAACTTACCAATGATAGTTAACAGTAATATCATAATATTTTTATAGTAATAGCAAAGAAGATACTATATCAATTCTAAGGGTCAAAATTAGAGGGATGTAACAGGTATAAGATTTTTCTTTTTGGAGTAATAAAAATGTTCCTGAAATAGACTGAGATTATAACAGCACAACTCTGTGATGAAAATGAGAGCCACTGAGTGTACACTTTGAATGGATTGTACAAAGCTTGGGAATTTTTAACAGAGGGAATTCTGTGGTGGATGATGGACTGTGATTAACAGAACAAGTAAGAGAACGTTCTCTCAAGAACTACAACAATATATAATACTAATACAGGATGTTAATAATAGAGTGGGTTGGGGGAAAATATACCAATCTTAAGATATGGACTATAATTAATAGTAATATTTTGACAATGGTCTTTCATTATTTGCAAGAAATATTCCACAACAATGCAAGGTGTTGGTGGTGATGTGATGTATGGGAGCCTATATATTATGCATGTTTATTTTGTAAGTTCACAACTTTTCTCTAAACTTATTGTGTTTTATATATCCTCATATATGAATGATATACTTATATAATATTTTTAAAATGAAAAAAAAAAAAGGCTTTTCCTATTGAATCTAGTAGTAATCATGAAATCTTTGAAAGTCACTAGGGCTGGTGGTCAGGGTAAAAACTGGGCATGATAAACTGGAACATGGGAAGGCAATGTGAGCCCATGAGGACCAACTGGAAGATGCATCTGTTTTCACAAGTTCAAACCTCAATGATGCAGGTGACCTTTGCTTGCACATTGTCCTGGTCTAAAGGTAAAGTAACATGAGCAAAGGCATAGGGTAGAATGTATATAGGCCTGGCTGCCAACCGCTCACCAGTAAGGTGAGCCAGAACAGTAGTAATATGTGTTAGCTACAGGGGTGCTTACCAATCTATACTGACTTTCAGAACATAAACACATTTGCTTTAATTTAACTTCCAAAATTCATGCAAAAGTTTTTGTGGTCAACTTTAATGTGAAATATCTGGAGGAAAGAATTCTGGGAAATATGGTTGCATCTTGGTTAAGATGACATCATAAAAATCACCACATTCTAGTCATTTTTACTTGTCATACTCCGAGTGTGTAATGATTTATTTTTGTCTCTTTCTTCTTTTTAATTAGGGAAGTTGTAGGTTCACAGAAAAATCATTAATAAAATAAAATTTCCCATATACTACCCTATTATTAACACTATGCATTAGTGTGGTGCATTTGCTGAAATTGATGAAAGAACATTTTTTAAATATACTATTAACTATAGTCCAGCATTTACTCTGAGGATCACTTGTTGTGTTGTATAGTCCTACGGATATATACATAAATATATATATTTTTTCCTAGTAACATATATGCAACCTAAAAGTTCCTCTTTTGATCACATTCAAATGTATATTTCAATACTTTTAGTCATATTCACAATGTTGTGACACCATCACACTATCCATGACCAAAACTGTTTCATCATTCCATTTAAGTATTAACTCCCCATTACCTACCCCCTCCCCAGACCCTGGTCACTTATATTCTAGTTTATGAGTCTATGAATTTGTTTATTATAATTATTTCATTTCAGTGAGATCAAACAATGTTTGTCCTTTCATGCCTGACTTATTTCACTCAACACTATGTCTAAAGGTTCATTCATGTCACATGCATCAGAAGTTCATTTATTTTTATGGTTGAATAATATTCTTTTGTGTGTGTATATACCATATTTTGTTTATCCATTCATTGGTTGATGCAAAGGTGGATTTCTATCCATATTTTGGTAATTGTGAATAATGCCATTATGAATATTTATATAACATGCATGTTCCTATTTCTCCACATCCTCTCAACACTTGTAATTTTCCATTTTTAAATAAAAGCCATTATCATCAGTGGGAAATGGTATATCTCATTGTGCATTTGATTTGCATTCCCCTAATGGCTAATAATGTTGAGCATCTTTTCTCGTTTATTTTTGCCATTTCAATTTTTCTTGATGAAATGTCTATTCAAGTCTTTAGCCCAATTTTTAATTAGGTTGTTTGTATTCTTCTTTTTGAGTTGCAAGATTTCCTTCTATATTCTAGATATTAAAACCTTTTCATATATGTGGTTTCCAAATATTTTCTCCCATTTTGTTAGTTGTCTTTTAACATACCTGATAAAGTCCTTTCATGCACAAAAGTTTTTAATTTTGTTGAAGTACCATTTATCTATTTTTCTTGTATTACTTGTGCTTTGGATGTAAAGTTTAAGAAACCATTGCCTAGCATAAGGTACTGGAGTTGCTTCCCTATGTTTTCGTCTAGGAGTTTTATAGTTCTGGTTCTTATATTTATTTCTTTGATATATTTTGAGTTGATTTTTGTATTTGCTGTGAAGTAGGATCCACTTACTCTATTTTGCATATGGACATCCAATTTTCCCAGAACAAATTGTTAAAGAGCCTATTCTTTCCCAATTCAGTGTACTTGGAAACTTTGTAAAAAAAATCAGTTGGCCGTAGATATCAAGGTTTATTTCTGAAATATCATTTGATTGCATTGTTCTATATGTCTTTCCTTGTGTCAGTATTATACTGTTTTGATTAATGGGACTTTGTAATAAGTTTTAGGATCAGGAAGTCTGAATCCTCCAACTTCATTCTTTTTGAACATGACTTTGGCTATTTGGAGACCCTACCTTACATATGAATTTGATGATTAGATTTTTCTTATTTCCAATGAGGCTGTTGGAAGTTTGATTGGGATTGCATTGACTCTGTAAGTCATTGTGGGTGGAGTTGATGTCCTAGCAATATTTAGTCTTACAATCTATTAAAATGGATTGTCTTTCTATTTTCTTTGATCTTCCTTGATTTCATTTATCAATTTTTTGTGTTTTTTTTGTACAGGAATCCTTTACACTCTTGGTTAGATTTATTCCTAGATATTTGATTATTTTAGTTGCTATTGTAAATTGAGTTTTTTTCTTGATTTCTTCTTCAGGATGTTCATTACTAGTGTAAAAAACACTACTGATTTTGGTGTGTTGATCTTGTCCCTGACACATTGCTAAATTCATTTATTAACTCTACTTGCATTTTTGTAGATTTTTCAGGATTTTCTGTATTAGGATTGTGTGGTATGCAAATAGGGACAATTTTACTTCTCCCTTTGTAATTTGCATGTCTTTTATTTCTTTTCCTTGCTTAATATATCTGCCTAGAACTTCCAGTACACTGTTGAGTAACAATAGTGACAGTGGGCATCCTTGTCTTGTTCTTTCCTGATCATAGAAATAAAGCTTTCATTTGAGTATGATGTTACCTATATGTATTTTTTCTTATATGCCATTTATCACATTGAGGAAATGTCCCTCTACTAGGTTTCTAAGTATATTTATCAAGATGGGTTTCCAGATTTTGTCAAATGCCTTTTCTGTATCAATTGAGATGAAATCATGTGTTTGTTTCTTCCTTAATTGTGTTAATGTGATGTATTACATTAATTAATTTTCTTATGTTGAACCACCATTGTATAACTGGGATAAATCCCATTTGATTGTGGTATATAATTCTTTTAATATGTTCTTGGGTTTGGTTTGCTACTATTTTCTTGAGGATTTTGTCATGGATGTATGTAAAAGTTCAGGTTTGTAATTTTCTTTCTTGTGGTATATTTATACGGCTTTGTTATGAGTGTGATGTTGGCGGCATAGACTGAGTTAAGGAGTGTTCTTTCTTGTTCAGTTTGGTTTTGTTTTGTTTTGAAGAGTTTCAACAGGATTGGTGTTAATTCTTCAAGGAATTTTGTTAAAATTCTGATGTGAATCCTTCTGGTCTTAGGCTTTTTTGTGTGTGTGAAGAGATTTTTTAAATTAGTAAGCCAATTTCTTTACTAGTTAGTCTTTTTCTTATTATTATTTTTATTATTTTTGACACCTTCTATTTCTTCTTGATTCAGTGTAGGAAGCTTGGATGTTTCTAGGAATTTTTCTTTTCATCTAGGTTATATAATTGTCATACAGCTGTGCATAGTATCATTATAGTGACTTTCATTTCTGTGGGGTCAGTACTAATGTCCCTCTTCTCATTTATGATTTTACTTATTTGTTTCCTCTTTCCTGTTTTGTTTGTCAGCCTAGGAAAATGTTTGCCTATTTTATTGATTTTTTTAAAATCCAGCTTTTGGCTTTGCTGATCCTTCTGGATTTTTGTTTGTTTGTTTGTTTGTTTAATTGTCTGTCTTCTTTATCTCCACTAATTTTTGTCATTTCATTCATTCTGCTCTATTTGGGTTCACTTTGCTTTTCTTCCACTTCTTTCAGTTTTGAAGGTAGAACTCTGAGTTGATATCTTTCTTCTTTATAATGTAACCACTTAGACCACAAACTTCCCTTTCAGCATTCCCTGTGCTGCATCTCATAAGTTTTGGTATGTTGTGTTTTCATTCTCATTAGCTTCAAAATATTTCATAATTTCCATTGTGATTTTTTTCTTTGGTCCATATATTTTTTTAAAGAGTATTTTGTTTAACTTCCACATATTTGTGAATTTTCTTGTTCTCCCACCATACTGATTTCTAGCTTCATTCCTTTGTGGTTGGAAGCAATACATTGTAAGATTTCAATATTTTTAATTTATTGATACATGTATTGTGACCTAAAATATGGCTTGCCCTGAATAATGAACAATGTGCAATAGAGAAGAATGTGTATTCTGTTGCTATTGGATGAAAAGGTTAGGTCTAGTTGATTTATAGTATCATTCAAGTCTTCTATTTATTTATTGATCTTCTGTCTAGATATACTATCTATTATTGAAAACGGTGTGTTAAATTCTCCTACTATTAAAGTAGAATCATCTACTTCTTCCTTCAAATCTATCAATTTTTGCTTTATATACTTTAGTGCTTTACTGTTAGCTGCAGATATACTTTCAATTGTTATGTCTTCTTATTGAATTGACCCTTTATCAGTATATAATGATCTTCTTTGTTCTTTGTAACAGTTTCTGACTTAAAGTCTATTTTAACTGATGTTAGTATAGCTGCCCTAGCTTTTTTGGTACTACATGCATAGTATCTTTCTTTCCATCCTTTAACTTTCAACATACTCATGTCTGAATTTAAGGCGTGCCTCTTGTACACAACATATACTTGGCTTATGCTTCTTTCATCCATTTTGCTAATCTCTGCCTTTTGACTGGGGAGTTTAATCTATTTTCATATAAAGTAACTACTGATAATGCAGGACTTTCTTCTGCCATTTTGCTATTGAGTTATGTTATGCCTTATAAATTTTTGACCTTCATTTCTTCTATTAATGCCAACTGTATTAGTCAACCAAAGGGGTGCTGATGCAAAATACCAGAAATCAGTTGGTCTTTATAAAGGATATTTATTTGGGGCAGAAGTCCACAGCTACCAGGCCATAAAGCATAAGTTTCTTCCCTCACCAAAGTCCATTGGCATGTGTTGGAGCAAGACAGCTGCCCATGTTTGCCAGGGTTCAGGCTTCTTAGGTTCCTCTCTCCCTGGGGCCGTGTTTCTCTCCAGACTTAGCTCCTCTGTTTCCTCCACAAGGTCAGCTGTAGATTATGAGGCTCTCTAGGCTTTGCTTTTCTCCACAAGACCAGCCATGAACTCTCAGGCAAATGGCTTGTCTCTATCCCAGGGCCTTCTCTCCTTCCTCACCAGAACTCCAACATCAAAACTTCCACCACTCTGTCTTTTGTCATGCCTTTTATATTTGATTCCCCCTCCCACCAAGGAGTGGGGCTCAATGTCCTCCTTACGTGACCCAGTCAATGCCCTAATCATAACTTAATCATGCCCAGATTAAAAGACCAGTTTACAAGCATAATCCAAAATCTATTTTTAGAATTCATAATTACATCAAACTACCAAACAGCTACACCAACTTTCATAATTATTTGATTTTTTGTAGTGACAGCAAAAGCATGAAATGAGTTTTGCAATCAGCAAATAATAGAAGGTTGAGAATTTTATGTTATACCTCTGCATGAAGGAAATACCTTAAAATTATCTTCTTTTATCTTTTTTTAAAAATAAGTACCAGAGGTTGAACCCAGGACCTCATACATGGGAATCAGGCACTCAATCACTTGAGCTACATCTGTTTCCTGTCTCTTTTATTGTTTAAGAAGAGATCAAGAAACTTAGAGTCTATCCCATCTAAATCTAGTAAAAGTTTTCCCAGTGATGACTGATAGAAAATTGAGCAAAGATTCACAATTACTAATTTTGGAATCAGATTTACATTCAAACCATAAACAAAAACAAAATTGAACAAAATTTTAAGAATTACTCTACTCAGACATTAGAAGTCAAATAACGCTATGGCCATTGAACCAAACCAGCCAATCTCTTTGATTTTCCAGGATTTATGGCTGGAGTAACATCCAGAGTACAGAGCAGAATCTAGGATTATTATTAGGTGTCTGACAATTTTACAACAAAATTTAACGAAGAGGGAAATTCAGATTAAAATAGTTCCCTTAATTGTCATGGGATCCTGTTGAATCTTTCCTGAACGCTAAGTCATACAATGGAGTAAAACACTATAATATTGGATAAAGAGTGACCTGAAAAAAATATGAACCAAATTCTTTCCGATGTGCCTCACAGCTTGGATAAAACTGAGTTTTAACAAGTCAGTGTACTATTCAAGAATACTCCATGAGATCCATGCCTTAGTAGTAGGGCTAAATGCTCATTAATGTAAAGGGTATCCTAGGACTTCCTTAACAAAGTTTAAAAATAAGGATTGACAGATTTAAATGGACACTTAAAGAAATGGACTGCCTATTAGAACAAAACTCAACATTCATTAGAAGATAAGACATCTAGACAATATGATCTGTTAAGCATACAAAAATTACTAAATGTAATCACTAATAGGAGAAAGAATATCAGTCAATATAAACAGATTTAGAAATGATAGAGATGATGAAATTAGTAGGCAAATGTAATAAAACAGTTACTATAATATTGTTCAAATAATTAAAAAAATATATGAACATAGTGACAAGGAAAATGAAAACTGTGAAAACCATATTCTTGGAGATGGAAACTATTTTATCTGAAACAAAATATTCATTGGAATGGGATTAAGAGTAGATTAAAATTTTAGAAGAAAATATTAATTAAGTTGAAATATTGCAATGTAAAAATGAGGTATAATAACTCAGTAGAGAAAAAAGTAAGTTTGAAAAAAATTAACAGAGTTTCAATGACTTTTTGGAGATGCAGAAGGAGAGTAGTAGGAAAGTATAAATACGTGAAGAAATTATGGCCATACTTTTCTAAATTTGATGAAACTGTCAACCCAAAGATCTGGGGACTAATCAAAACCCAAGTAAGATAAAATGTAGTAAGCAGCATTGTCTGTCATATCTTAATCAAATTCCCAAACCTATGGTAAAAAGAAACTCTTAAAGTACAATTAAAGAGACATTTTATAGACAGACTATCAAATATATGAATTACTGCTGATTTCCCATAAGAAAGCATATAATTTAGAAAATGAGGAAATTACATCTTTAAAGTGCTGAAAACCAGGGTCGATGTAGCTCAAGTGGTTGACCACCTGTTTCCCATGTATAAGTTCCCTGGTTTGATACCCAGCACCTCCTAAAAACAAAACAAACAAAAAATCCAACTCTCATTGGAGACTGGATGCAGCGCAACAAGCAGTCATGCTTGCTTCCCATTAATGAGGTCCTGGGCTCAATTCTTGGTACCTCCTTAAAAAAATAAAATTGCTGAAAACAAAAGCCAATAATTTCTCTCCCATTCAACTCTGTAGGTTATGGCCAGCTATATAATGGCCTGTAACTGTCATTGTAATGTCATTCAGGTGATTCCCAAGTCCCAAAAATGCCCCCCCCCCCACTGCACCTATTTTTCCCTCTCCATAACCCCAGAACATCCATGGGTCATTGCCTCCACAACAATAGTATTTCGTCCATTGCAAGAATCACAAGTAGTCCATATTAGAATACTAGTAAGTTTATTTTAGTCTATAGTTCATTTCCCAATCCTGAAGACTCTGGAATGGTGATGACCACTCCCCTATTAACTGAAGGGGGCTTTGATCCCACACATCTGATAGATGGGACTCTCCTGCTTGCAGTTACAGGCACTCTCATTTCCTCCCCATG
Organism: Cabassous unicinctus; assembly: GCA_029593785.1. NCBI lineage: Eukaryota > Metazoa > Chordata > Mammalia > Cingulata > Chlamyphoridae > Cabassous > Cabassous unicinctus. The sequence continues at coordinate 29,195 of JAQZBX010000417.1, read as the reverse complement.
AGTCATCCTGGGTGAGTCCACTGAACCCAGAGAGTAGGTGTTGCAACTCTCCTGAGATTCAGGGCTTAGCTGGCACATGGACAGCACAGAGATCCAAGTCTCCCGGATGTACACCTACCAACTCTAGCACTAATTATAGACTCAAATAAAAGGACAGAAGAGTCATGTATAAGGAAAGCACTGCTGAGTTTAACTCAGTCACACTGGGGAGCATAAATGCCAGATTAGGGCTAAGGGGTAAAGGGTCAAAATCCTGAGCTGTCTTCCCTGATAATAGTGTCTGGATGTCTCCATACCTCTGAGGAGCTTTGCTATTTGTGGTCTTATCTACTTTGGCTGTCAATGAGATCCTGTTGAGATGTGCATAAGTGCTACCTTTTGAAAGGCTTCCTGACTCACTTTGAATTCTCTTAGCCATACACACTCATTTGTCTTTAGCTTTCCCCCTTTTGGTCAAGGTGGGATTTTTGTGTTTTGTTTTTGTTTGTTTTTTTCCAGATGCATTGCTTGTTGGTACTTGGTAGCAAACCCTGGGTGCAGGGAGGCTCACCCCTGGGTGTCATGTCCCACGCTGGGGGGAAATTATTGTTTATATGCTGCGTTCAGCTTAGAGAGAGGCCACGTCTAAGCAACAACAGGCTTCCCGTAGGTAACTCTTAGACACCCCATATCACAGGCTAAGTTTCAATTTCAAGAACAAAGGTTCATAAGCATAGTCATCAATATCAAGGGTCCTTCAATGGACCATCCTCCTTCAAAAGACATTGTCCTTGTACTTGGGGCATTCTTGTTTTTCCATTAGAGAATGTGGCAGAGCTCCACAGGATGGGAGCTTGATATTTTTTGGTTATTATGTGACTCTCCACTCACCTTGACAATGCCCCATGAACATTTGAACACATTTATATGCCTTGTATGTATACCCAGGTGTATACCCAGAGTGTAAACTACAGTGTAAACTATAATCTATGCTTAGTGGCAATGCTCCAAGATATTGGTTGCAATGAATGCACCACGCTAATGAAGGATGTTGCTAATGTGGTAAAATGTGGGAGGTGTGGGGAGTGGGACATGTGGGAATTCCTTACATATTCTCTGTAACATTAATGTAATTGAAGTATCTTTTAAAAAATAAAAAAATGGAAAAAAAAGCCAATACTTCTATATCCAGATAAAATACTTCTAAATTTAAGATAAAATAAAAATTTTGTGGGCCAACCAAAGCTGAGAGTACTTGAAGCCTGCACACCTGCCCCACAAGAAATATTAAAATGAAGTTCATCAAGCAGAAGTAAAATAATATTAGATGGAAAGTTGGATATATATAAAGTAATGAAGCAAACAAGAAATGATAAAAAATGATAATTAAATAAAAATATTTCTCATTTTTACTATTAAGTGATAATTGACTATTTTAAGTAATATGATAAAAATGGATTTGGCTTAAGATCTATGTAGAAAAAAGCTTAAACAATAACAAAAATGAAAGGACATAAATGATAGCATATTGTCATTTATTTAACATATGGGAATGCTGTACATATTGCATGATTGTTTTGTAAGCTCACAGCTTCTCTTATATGTATATATAATATATATATATATATATAAACAGGCTTTAAATATAAAAAAATACATGAAATGGAAATATTATTTAGAAATAGACTTTGTAAATTAAAGATGCACTTTAAAACATCAGAACAGCCATTTCTAAAAATCTAAGGCAAAATCACATCTTAATAGGCACTGAAAAAAGTATGACAGGAAAAAAAAACAATATTAGACAAGAGAAATCTAAATGACAATATGGAGGGCTTAAATTCAAACATCTTTATAATTGCATTAAATATAAATGTATATAAATGAAAAAGTTTAGACAAATGGTAGAGATTGACAAACAATACATAAAAACAAATACCCAAGATCCAACTCCTTGTTATCTACAAAACATGCAAATCCAAGACCCAACCTCTTGTTGTCTACAAAAAAATTCAATAAAATATGATCACAGATAGTTTAGTTTCAATGTATACTAGGCAACTTCTAAGCAAAAAACTTGAGTGACTGTATTTCCAGACTGGATTTATTTTATTGAAAGTAATACTTCCAGGAATAAACAAAAACATGTCATAATGATAACGGCACCCCATGATCATTAACACATAATGGCAATAAGAATGTATGCATCCAAAATGAAAGCTTCAAAATACATGGAGGAAAAACTGTCCAAACTAAAGTAAATGTTTAAAAAATGTGCAATTATCTTTGCATATCTCAACATGAGTTCAGTAATTAAAAGAAATAAAGAAGAAATAAACACTATCAACTAATTGACCTAATTGGCCTTTCTGGAGCACTCCTCATAAAAACAGCAGAACACATTCTTTCAGGGGCTGTTAGAACATGTGATACAGCACATACTGGACTTGCTCTATTTTATAATTACACAAAGAGGAGAAGGTAAGCACTGTTCGCCTCATGAAAAGTATTTTGTAATAAATAAAAACTTTGTCAGAGTTTCTAATGTTTTAAATTGTACTTTTATAAATTAATATTAGTTTTACTATCTTTTAATTCTGTGTATAGTTGTAACTTACAATAAGAAAGTTTTTTATATTTTGTCAAAAGTCTTTAAAACATATATTTTAGTCTTCTAGGCTGCTGAAATGCAATGTACCAAAAATGGGTTGGATTTTACAATGGGGATTTATTTTACCTTACAAGCTTACAGTTCTGAGGCAGTGAAAATGTTCAAATCAAGGCATCATCAGGCAATGCTTTCTCCCTGAAGACCTGCTGCCAGTGATCCTGAACTCCTCTGTCACATGGGAAGCCACCTGGCGGTGACTGCTGGTCTCTTCCTACTTTCCAGGGTTTATTACTTTTAGCTTCTTGGTTTCATGGCCTGCTAGTATCATTTAAAATCACATAAAGAAATAGGAAATATTTAGGTACATTTTAAGAAATTTTGTGTAGGATTTATACATTACTGAAAGAATTTAAATTAGTTTGAAATAAATGTGATAAATGTAATGTTCTTGGATTGGAAGACTCAATATTGTTAAAATGTAGACTACCAATTGACACATTGATTCAATGCAATCTCTATCAAAATCCCACTCAGTTTATTTTTTTGGTAAAAATGTAAAAGATGATCCTAAAATTTGCATGGAAATGAAAAAAATGCTAAAATAGTAAAAACAATTTTTAAGAAAGGAAGAAAGTTGGATGACATAGGCTACTTGATTTCAAAACATACTAATCATACAGTAATCAAGTGAGATATTATTGGCATAAGCATAGAAATTTATATCAACAGAATAGAAAAGGGTTCAGAAATAGGCCCACATATGTGGCTGATTGATGTTAAGAAATGAACCAAAGTAATTAAATGGGGAAAGGATATTCTTTTCAACAAATGTTATGGGTAAAACTTGACATCAATTTGGTAAAAAAGAACATACACCTTTATGTCACAGAATATACAAAAAATTAATACAAAGAATAAAAATCTTACCTTTCATGATTGAAATCACATCAGTTGTTTCCAACTGATGGTGTCAATTGGGGACTGAATAAGAAAAGTCAAAAGAACACTTTTGGGAATGATGAATATATTCTTCAATTTATTGGGGTTGTGTTCATGTGTGTATTACTTTGGAAATCTCATTAAGGGATGCATTTTACTTTATGTATAGTAGGTCTTAAAAAATTGGATTAAAATTGAAAGAACTAATGTGCCACAGCATAAAGTCTGACTCTTATAAACTAATAAGACTATATGAAAAATATTTTAAAATATTAAGAATATTTCCCAAACAATTTAGTTATGCTGACAGTATCTGAAATAAAGCTCTCAAATCAAATATGCTTAATATAGATTGAGGCAGCAGTGAAAAATCTAGTTATTACAAAACTTATTTCACTGTTTATGACTTCTATGGATAGCTTTTGAAGTGAAATGTATACATATTCAATTATGCCCATGTTTTCTATAAATTAAAAGAAGCTTTCAAAAGCAACTTTTTCCCAATATTGATATATTTTCATACAAACACTCTACAAAAATAAAAATCGTTTTGAAATAAATAGACTACCTTTAGATTAAACAGAAAATTTTGTATTTACCTAAATGGAATTCTCAACTTCTGGACATAGACAGAATCATTTAATTATGCCAGAAAATAAACCTGTATAAGAGCTGTGAAAATAATGCTCCATGCCTATTTTTTCAAGCAGGTGCCCAGGCTGGATGCATCTTTTCTTTTTCAAATCCAAAAACCGGCATTTAAACATACATGGTTTGTACACTTGAAAGAAAGACATCTATATTCATTATGACAAAGAAAGGCTCACATACACTATGTCATCCTATGACTTCTTGTATTAAAACTATGTGGTTATACAGGGTTGGAAAGGATTAAATCTATTCCCCAAACTGGTGTCTGTGTTCATGAATTTTTGTATTATTCCAGGTTATTCTTTCCCTCAATGAAACATTAGCTAAAGCCTGTTAAGGTCCGTAGATAAATTTATGGACATTCACTATTATAAATAGAATTCTGCGGTAATCGTTTTTATGTGGTCATTTAGCTGTATAGAGGAGCACAAATAAGAAAAGAGAATAGTAGAACACAGAGTCCCATATTTCTGTCATTTACAGCTTCATTATGCAAAATAAGTGCTCTGTTTATCCTTATATATGCTGCTCTGCAACAATACATATAATTGTTAGATAGAAACTTTATACAAATTACTTGATTTTCAGTGTAAGAATGGCAGCAAAACTAAGGTAAACATAGTTTATCTGGATAAACTTTTATAATCCTATGTAGAATAAATACAAAAATAAATTATAGGGCTAAATTAGATGACAAATGGTAATGTAAACTGACAGTTCAACAACCCTTTATCTATGACATTTTAATTGGAGGCAATTATAAATTTAGGCTATTTCCTTAACAGGATATATACAAATAGGATACTATCACTTCTAGAATAAAAGCCATTGCTCCAAATATATAATGATATCTAGGGAATTTATGAGGTATTCTAGAACTCGTCAACTGGGTAGATCAGTTTACTTATCCATGATATGGCTTTTTATATCATTTCTGCCATTTTTACCATTATTATTTTGTTATTATTATTATTATTATAATACCAAGATTTGTTTTTCATACTCTACAGAAAAATTGTTAAATTATAGAGAATAAGGACCAGACTTAGTTAATGCTAATGATAGCATAGTGAAAAAACCAAGTAGACAGATTAATCTATGTTTAATGCTAAGAAAACTGCTGTTTAATATGTGATTAAAATCTGTAATTAAAAGATACAGAATCCACTGATGATTGAACTGTTTTAACCTGTACTAACTGCTTGCTATCTGTGGACTTATTATATCACTAATTTTAAGTTGCTAGATGTGATTAAAGATCACGTTAATTATAAATAACAGTTTGTTAGTATTACATGAACATTATAATTTCTATTCAACTCTCTATTCTCTTTAAACATAGCATAGAATTTCTGAAATAAAATGACTCAATAGTACAGTAACCTTTAATAAATTTTGCTTCTTTTTACTTGTAACCACTATGTAATGTGAATAACACATCTTGCACATTCTGTATAATAATCTTCCTATGGACATTTACATTATTTGTTGTTATTCTTCATGAAATATATGAGGTTAAATATAAATTATGTATACTGGCATTTTAATTTCAATGAAATAATTTCGATAATATGCTATTGTATATCATAGTTTTCTATTATATTATATAAAATTATGAAAACATTCACATTTGCAAATTATTTAAAATTCAGTTTTTAATTTGTGACTTGAGGAATTACAATAGAAAAAGATGTAAGAACAAATGAAATAATCTTGAAAATTTAATTCTTCTAATTGAAAATTGAAAAATTGACAGGACAGTTGAAACTCAGATTTGGTTCCACCTGATAATGCTTTCATTGCTATGTTCAAAAAGAATCAGTTTAAAAGGAAAACACTGAAAAAGTGGTACACACATTGAATGACTGACTTGACCTAGTCCCCATTAGTCTCCTTTGTCTTCCGTGTCTCACTTCCTACATTTATAAGCTTAGCATCTGTCCATCACGTGTGAGCACATAAAATGTCAAATTCTCACATTCTCTTTCAGTAGTGTAGTTCACATAGTTAAATCATAATTTTTGACAACGAAAATTTTTGCTTACCGGTTTTGAACTGAGCTTAAGGTCTCTTTTAGTTTGCTAAAAGTTATGAGGAACAGTATACAAAAATAGTTTGGTTTTTCAAATGAGAATTTATTAGATTAAAAGCTTACAGTTATGAGGCTGTGAAAATGTCTAAATCAAGACATCATCAGAGATGCTGTCTCACCAAGGTCAGCTGCTGGTGATCTGGACTCTTACCATATGGCTGGGTAATGGCGGCCAGTCTCTACTTTCTCCTCCAGGCTCACTTTCTCCCCGAGCTCAGCTGTGAGTGACATGGCTTGCCTCTTTTTTCTCCTGAAAGTGGCTTGTGTCTATGATCTTTGGATTAAAGTGGCTTCCTATAAGCCTCTGTGTTCTTTTGATTCCAGCTTCTCGGTTCTTCTTTGTCTCTACAGCTTCTTCCTGTGTGTCTGTTGCTTTTAGTCTTCCATTTATAAAGGACTCCAATAGGCACAGAAATAACATTTAAAAAGCTGTTTCTAGAGTATCAACATACAATAAAAAACAAAGTGCCACCCCCACTCCCTCTCCAACATTTAAAGAGCAGGTATTCAGTTGTAGTCCACTTTCCTTAATTTTCTCAGTTTTTTTTCTTAAGATTTTGACAACTGATGCATAATATTTTCTCCTGAATTTGTTTTATTTGCATCTTAGACTTTTTCAGTAAAATTGTTTTCTTCATCTGAATCATCACTTTAATTTTCTTCTTCTGTATCGACATCATCAGGAATTTCTTCAGCAGTTTTACCCACCTTAGACAGCAGTAATGAATTTACAAACAAGTAGCACAGAAAATAAATAGATGGAAGTACATGGGTTGGAGTGTGAAGAAGTTCACTAATTGCAGGTTTGTTTTCTGTTAAGGATAGTTGTACCAGTTCATTCCATGCTGATTCCTGCAATCTAATCAAAGAACCTTAACTAAAGTAATCTAATCAAAGGTGATCTCATCAAAAGATCTCTAAACTGAATCTAACCAAAATGTCCCACATAAAACAGGCTTACATGCACAACAATGAGTTAGCTTAAGAACATATTTTTCTGAGGTTCACAAAAGACTCAAATCAGCACGCGGTCTACATGAAATCTTATGCTTTGCCCAGTGTTTTTATTTTGATGAAAATTGGATGAAAGTCTCTGCCAAACATTAACAAATAAAAAGACTTAATAACTTTAAGGTAAATAACAAATGTTACCTTGACTACTTAGGTTTGTTTTGCATATTCTACTAAAATAAAGCCATGTTTAAGTCACCAAATATTTATTGTGTTCCTACTGCAATCAAAGATTATTTACATTTAAAAATCATGAATTCTATAATGAAAATTACGTGACTTTGGAAAACACACACCATTGAAATACAAATGGAATTAAAACAACAAAATGAAAGTAAAACTTTATGTTCATTAATCCATGCAAAAAGTTTAGAAAGCAGCCTTAGTGATTATACAATGTAATTGAGAAATTTTCAACTCCATCTTTTATTTATTAATGATGTCAGAATACTAATTTTAATACTATGCAACTTAAATGTGAAAGAAAAACTGCTTATTCAGTGTTTTCCATTTAGACATGTGGAAAAATAATAAGATAAATCCTACCATCTATGAGAAAGTACAATCTTTTTTTACCATTTTTCTACTGCTAAATATCTATTGAAAACTGTATTTTATTTATATTCCCTGAATTCTGTTACTGTATTGAAGATGCATTATTCAATACTTTTATTACAAACATTAATTTTAATTAATACATAGATAGTTTAATGTTTTACAAATCTAGAACCTTACATCAACAGATGCATTATTCAATTGCATTTTCTAAGAACACATGAATTTAAGTGGTTACAAAAAGGAAAAGCACAGCATGAAATATTCTAATTTTGAAATGAATATTTAATCATGGGTTTCCAGAATTTCAGTTGCCATTTTGCTAACTCAGAACAAGATTACTTTGCGGTAATTAATTGTATTATAATTAATAGATGACAAATACACTAATAGTTGACGACTGCCAACAAGATTGCAGAGTAATATGCTTCCAGAGAAGCCTCAAATAGAATTACAGAAATCTGCTACAATATCATCAATTTATTTGGGTCAAAATTGATGAATAACAAAACCAGGGAAATCAGGCAACTCTAAATATATGTTCTGAATACAGCTGTTGAAAACAAATAACTGAAGTGCTACTGGAACTTGTCTGTTTCATTCATTTCTCTATGCTCTCCCCACACTTTCAGCTCTTCACATTTGACTTCACTTCTCTATTCTGTTCTCTAGAAGGCCTGAGATATTGCATTATTTTTCCCGTGAAAGGAGCAGATCACACTTGAGCAGAAAATTGGGGAACAGAGGAGAAATTGTAATTGGCTGTTTGTTATTAGGCAAACCGATTGGTTGCCACTGATTTTAAAAATTGAGTACTAGCATGTTTGGGGAAGCAACTAAATGGCAAATATAGTATTTCTTTTTTGGAACCTCTGGCAATAGTCTGGGTAAATACTAATAGCCACTGGATAAGGTTTATAAAATTTGAGCTTTCTGTAAGCTTTTGGTAAAAAGAAATAGCATCAAAATTGGCCAGTTAAAGGAGTTTTTCTCCCATATAAGTTGATAAATGGCAGATATTTTTTTTCAGTTTGACAGTTAGTTGACTTTATACACTGCTTATAACTTTTTGTTTGGTTGATTTGCTACTGACTATGCATTTTTTTCTATATTAGAGAAGTTGTGGGTTTACAGAACAATCATGCATAAAATAAAAGATTTCCATATATCACCCTGCTATTAACACATTAAATGGGCGTGAAACATTTGTGACAATTGTGGATACCACATTTTTATAATTGTACTATTAATTAAAGGCCAGGGTTTAACTTAGGGTTCACTGTTGTGTAGTGTAGTTCCCTGGATTTTTTTAAAAAAAATATTCTATTACTATACATACAATCCAACATTTCCACTTTAAATTACACTCAGATATATATTTCAGTGCTGTTAATTATGTTCAAAATGTTGTGCTACCTTCATGACCATCCATTACAAAAACTTTTTCATCATTCCAAATAGAAACCCCCTATATTTTAAGCCTTAATTTTCCATTTCCTATCACTAATCCATCCCCTGTAAACCTATATTCCAGATTAGAATTCTATGAGATTTTTTATGCTATTTCAAATCAGTGAGATCATACAATATTTTTCCTTTTGTGTCTGTTTTATTTCACTCAACATAGTGTTTTCAAAGTTCATCAAGGTTGCCATTTGTATCCTTTCCAGCTAAATAATTTTACATAATATTATAATAGACAAAATATGACATATAATAGCATAGTATTGAAATTATTTCATTGAAATTAAAATGCCAGTATATATAATTTATGTTTAACGTCATATATCTCATGAAGAATAACAAGGAATAATGTAAATGTCCATAGGAAGATTATTATACAGAATGTGCATGATGTGTTATTCACATAACATAGTGGTTACAAGTAAAAAGAAGCAAAATTTATTAAAGGTTACTATACTATTGAGTCATTTTATTTCAGAAATTCTATGTTATGTTTAAAAAGAATAGAGAGTTGAATAGAAATTATAATGTTCATGTAATACTAACAAACTGTTATTTATAATTAACGTGATCTTTAATCACACCAGGCCACTTAAAATTAGTGATATAAGTCCACAGAGAGGCAAGCAGTTAGCATAGGTTAAAACAGTTCAATGATCAGTGGATTCTGTATCTTTTAATTACAGATTGATAAATTGGTCACATATTAAACAGCAGTTTTCTTAGCATTAAACATAGATTAATCTGTCTACTTGGTTTTCTCACTATGCCATCATTAGCATAAACTAAGTCTGGTCCGTATTCTCTATAATACAACAATTTTTCTGTAGGCTATGAAAAACAAATCTTGGTATAATCATCATCATCATCATCATAATAACAGAATAATAATGGTAAAAATGGCAGGAATGGTATAGAAATTCATATCATGGATAAGTAAACTGATCTACCCAGTTGATGAGTTCTAGAATACCTTATAAATTCCCTAGATATCATTATATATTTGGAGCAATAGCTTTTATTCTAGAAGTGATAGTATCCTATTTGTATATATCCTGTTAAGGAAATAGCCTAAATTTATAATTGCCTCCAATTAAAATGTCATAGATAAAGAATTAAGTGGAACTGTCAGTTTACATTACCATTTGTCATCTAATTTAGCCCTATAATTTATTTTTGTATTTATTCTACATAGGATCACAAAAGTTTAACAAGATGTATAGCGAAAGTTTTGTCAACTTTATTGCTCTTTTCAAGGAAACAAATTTTGGTTTTGTTCATTCTCTATAGATTTTTGTTTTCAATTTCATTTATCTCCACTCAAATTTTTAAAATTTCCTTCCTTCTGCTTGCTTTTGGTTTAGGTTTTTCTTCTTTTTCTAGTTCTTCCATATTTCAGGTTAAGTCTCTGACTGAAGTCTTTCTTCTTTTTTAATGTACATATTTAGAGTCTGAATTTCCCACTCAGCACTGCTTTCACTGCATCTCATTTGTGTTAGTATGTTATATTTTCATTTTCATTCACTTCAAAATATTTCCTAATTTCACTTGTGATTTCCTCATACATATATAATTTTCTTAAAGATACTTAGGCTACATAAATGTTACATAAAAATTACAGGGGATTCCATATGACCCACTCCAATTCCTCCCACATTTTCCCACATTAACAACATTCTTCATTAGTGTGGTGCATTTGTTAAAATTGATGAACACATTTTGGAGCATTGCCACTAAGCATGGATTATAGTTTAATTTGTAGTTTAAACTATCTCCCGCACAATTTTGTAAATTATGACAAGATATATAACAGCCTGTATCTGTCATTGCCATGTCATTCAGGACATTTCCCACTTCCCGAAAATGTGCCCATATTACACCTATTTTTCCCTCTCCCTCCCCTCAGAACCTCCCGTGGTCACTGCCTCCACATCAATGATAAAAGTTCTTTTTTAATCCATTGTTTCTTTAATTTAATTTTAATATAATTTAATTTAATTGTTTAATTTCTACGTATTTGCTAATTGTCCATTTCTTCTTCTGTTATTTATTTCTAGTTTCATCCCTATGTGGTTGAAGAATATACAAATGATTTGAATAATTTTGAATTTACTGAGACTTGTTTTGTGACTTAATATATGGTCTGTCCTGGAGGATGATCTATGTGCACTAGAGAAGAATTAATATTCTGCTATTGTTGGGTGAAGGGTCCTAAATATGTCTGTTTTTAGGTACATATTTATTTATAATTGTTACATTTTTTTTTTGTATTGTCACCTTTATCACTATATAATGGCCATGTTTGTCCCTTGTATCTGTTTTTTTACTTTTAAGTCTCTTTTAAATGATATTAGTATAAAATCCCAGCTTACCTTTAATTACTTCCATTTTGTATTTTACCATCCTTTGACTTTCGACCTACTTGCGTTTCAAATTTATGGTAAGTCTTTTGCACACAGCCTATAATTGGGTCATGCGTTTTTATTCACCCTGCCAACATCAGCCTTTTGACTGGAGAGTTAAATCAATTTACATGTAAAGTCACTACTGATAATGCAGGACTTTCTTCTGCTATTTTGATATTTAGCCTTTGTATGTATTATACCTTTTTTGTACCTCAATTCTACTGTTAATGCCTACTTTTATAATATTTATTTGTTTTTTATGTCATGCCATATTGATTGCCTTCCCTTTTCTATCTATATTTTTGTATCTTTTGTTTTTTGTTTGTTTGTTTGTTTTTTGGTTACAAAAATGTTAATATATAACATCCTAAATATATAACAATTATATTTAGTTTGATACCAACTTAACTACAATAGCAATCACTTATACATTTCATTTACCTCTGCCGCCTTCCTTTTTGTGAAATTGTTACTAATTATATCTTTGGCCTTGTATGTCCAAAACCTTAGACTTATCATCACTTTTTGTGCATTTGCATTCTAGCAGATGTAGGAAGTAAGGAGTGGAGTTATGTACCAAACAATACACTACAATAATAGTGGATTTTTAATTATACAAATGGTTACCTTTACCACAAGTCTTTATTTCTTTATGCTGCTTTGAAAAACACTCTCTAGTGTCCTTCCCTTTCAGTCTGAAGTGCTCCCTTAAGCATTGCATGTAGAGCAGCACTAGTAGTGATGAACTCCCTCAGCTTTTGTTTATCAAGGAATCACTTAAGCTCTCCCTTATTTTTTAAAAGTTATCTCACCAGATGTAAAATTCTTCATTAGCAATTGTTTTCCTCAGCACTTGAAGTATTTCAACCCACTGTCATTTTGCTTCCATGGTTTCCGATGAGAAACTAGCACTCAATCTAATTGAGACTTTATTGTACATTAACACTTTCCTTTTCTCTAGCAGATTTCAGAACTTACTCCTCATGCTTTACATTTGGTTGTGTGACCAGTATATGATGGGGTGTGTTTATCTTCATGTTTATCCTGTTTTTTGTTCTCTGGGCTTCTTGAATGTGCATAGTCACATCTTTTTATATGTTTGGGAAGTTCCATTTCATTATTTTTTTAATAATCCTCTGTCCCTTTCTCTTTTTCTTCTCCTGGGATTCCCATAATGTTTATATTGGTATGCTTGATGGTGCCCCAGATGTGTTTTAGGCTATTTTCACTTTTGGTAATATTTTTTTACTTTCTGCTCCTCAGCCTGACTCATCATTACAAGTGTCTTGTCCTTGAATTTACTGATTCTTTCTTCCACGACCTCTACTCTGCTCTTGAATCTATCCTGAAAAGTTTTCATTTCACTTATTGTTGTCTTCATATCCAGTAGATCTATATGGTTCCTTTTTACATTTTCTGTCTCTTCAATAAAATTCTCACATTGTTCATTCATTGTTTTCCTAATGTCTTCTGGTTTTTTCTCTGCATTTTCCTTCATCTGTTTGATAATTAAGATCATGTTTTAAAGGCTTTGTTGAGTATGTCCACATTATTTCCTTCTTTCATTGCACACTGTGTATTTTAATATTTAAAATGTTATCTCTGGAATTTATTCCCCTAAGATATCAGTTTCTTTATTTTGTAATCACTTGTTAATAAGATATATTTTCCTGAGCTTCAGCTCTCCCTTCAGGAGCATCTGTCCAAGTCAAATGCCTTGTATAGGGATTTCCATGTTTTAATGGGCCTCTGTCTTGTCCTGGGCTTTTGTGCATTTATTGTTTTGAAATTCCCATGTTAAAAAGAGTTTGTTGTCTTCTTGGCTTCCCAGAAGACAGACTTCCTGTTCCCAGGTGATTGAAGCTGGAAAACTTGGCCCCAGATTGTTTGCATCTGTAGTTTTATTATTATTATTATTATTCCTTTTGTCTGCTTTTGTCTGGAAGGCAAATTCTGGGCCGAGTGGCACACCACAGAGTACTTTTCCAAGTCAGTCTTCAACAGCTGAAGAATGTCCATGGTCCCACAAATGGGGAACGTACCACCTTCAAAACTCCTTGAGGAGGGAATCAGAAAGGGCACCAAGGGCTTCTTCCATGGCTCCCCATTAGCTGAGCTATTGGCCTACCCAGCAAATGTAGCCCTTTAAGTGTCTCCTGCAACCATAAAGAAAGATAGCGTCTTTAAGTCTCCATTGCCATGGCTTTTGTAATGTTGCTTGAAACAATGGTTGACCTCAGAGCCAGGCATCCAGAGATCCAAAGTCACTGATGAAAAGATATGATCAGTGGTCAGCAGTGCCCAACGCTGGTCTTGGGGAAGAGCATTTTTATGTCCCTTTCTGGACCTCATAGCACACTTCTGTGACTGGAGGGGTGGGTGTCTGTAGCCACTACAGGGAGGTAGCAGTATTTACCATATTTACCATATTTTCTCTTACTCCTGCTAACATCTGTGCCTGATCGCCCACAGCTGAGCTCAGAAAGAAAGTGAGCCTGGAAGAGAGAGCAGAGAGAGGCTTGCAGACCCACCATTTGCCTTGCCACATGGCAGGAGTCCAGGATCTGCCAGCAGCCCACCTTTGGTGAGAAAGCATTTCTGATGATGCCTTGATTTGGACATTTTCATGGCCTTAGAATTATAAGCTTTTACCCCAAATAAATTTCCATTATAAAAGCCAGCACATTTCTGATACTTTGCCATAGCAGCCCTGTAGCAAACTAAAACAGTTATGTATACATAGGTATTCATAACAGTTATGCATACATAGGTATACGTAGGTATTCATAACTACTCTATTTTCATTATCAATTATGGATTTTAGCATTGTTATAAAGTATCCTGTTTTTCTGGTAGAAACCCAACTCATTCTTTATTACTTATATTTGTCTGGCATTTCTTTTCTATACCTACTGTTTTTTAGACTTTTAAAATATATATATAAAGGCTAATATATATATATTAGCTTTTTTATTTTTTAGATATCGGTTATTTTTTTACTTACTTCAAGGGAAGTTTGAATTTTACTTACTTCAAGGGAAGCTTGAATGATTAGTGGAGGAAAATTCTTTGGTAACCTTAGTATACTCACCTTTTATTTCATTTTCAATAGTTAAGTAATCATTTCCTTTTTTAGTTTTCTCAGTTTTTGGCTGTCATTCTAATGTGATGCTTATAAAAGCCATTGTGTGGATTGTATTTTAGGTAAGAGCTATCTTAGAATGGTGTATACTTTTTCAGTGACATCAGCACAAAAGGCAATAATTGCTTCCAAGATTATAGCACAGTGAAAGGTTTTAATATTATTATTCATAACTTTCAAAATGTTGGCACTTGCATTTCAAATGACATTTAGTACCAATCTTTGAATCTTTAAACTGTCATAAACTCACAATAAGGTTTTCAATTCCAATGTGCTAAATATAACCATGCCAGGAAACATGTCAAAATATATCACTAATTGACTACATCCCATAGAGTTTTAAAAATAACATACAATCTTTTTAATAAAAATAGATTTGAGCAATGCTCACTAAATTACATATTTAATATATTTCTTTGAATGCATAATAAAATTTACTTAATGAAAATAATTTCTAAGTTTATCAAATGCCACGAGAAAACAAATTTATAACATAAGGTTACAAATAATTTGAATAAAGGATCTATTTCTTTAATTTAGAATTTCTGCCATCTCTGTATTTCACATTCTTTTCCTATTTATTCAAGTTTTTATTCAGGATCTTACAATAAACCTATGATACATCCAGTGATGAAACTATAATGTAGTTTTTATAATTTCTAGTTCTAACTAGTACTTAGTTTCACAAAGGAAACCAATTATAAGTTTAATTTATGTGTCCCTGCTTTATTAGCTATTATAACTTGCTAAGGTGCTGTTTAGCATCATACTTTTTTGACTATAAATCTTGTATTTTAAATAGAATACACCTATGGTAGCAAGTGGAGGGTCAAGTACTAAATAGTTTATTTTTGCCTGCAATAAAATTGTATCCTATTAATTATACAGAAGAAAGCAAATAAAAAACACCACAATGAAGCAAAAAAAAATCTATCAACATAAGACTGTCAGAGGCAAATATAAAAATACCTACTAATAGTGTTTAGGGTGATTGAGTAGGTACTATATAGTATGTACAAATCAGAGTTTGTAATAAAACACTTTGGCTCAGGTAAAACAGCCCTGAGTGAAAATATATGATCTCTTAGTCTGCTGAAAATCTGAAATCTGAAAATATGTTGAAGAAAACACATTTTAATTTCAATACAAGGTGGAGTTAAATATATGTCCCAAGATAAATAAAATGGGGGAAGTGAGCAGAAGGCCCAAAATGAGTTCCAGTTTTAAGTTGAATATCTGGAAAAGAATAGCATAGATTATTCTTAGAGATCAAAAAATTTACTCAGGAATAAATGGCAGTGTGTGATTGTTTTCAAGGTGTGTGGACATGAGAAATTTTTGTTATAAAGAAAGAGGTTCCAACAGGGGTGAAGTGTAGAAGTAGGCTGCATGTGAATAATGGAGGGCAAGACTCTGACTTGGGCAGTGAGCTATCTGGATACTGGACAGAGTCATAGCAATTGGGAATAAAGTCACCTTATAACTGGCATACTTGAGGGCTAAGAGCTGTGCAGCAACAGCAGCAGGGATACTTTCATGCTGAGATCATGCTTGATTGCCCTAATAGTCCTTATGCCCATCTTGCATAAAGAGTAGTGTGTCCCTGGTACCTGGACCAGTGCTGTGTTTATAGATGGTGATTTTAAATTCAGCAGCCAGGAGAAGAATTATAGAGACATGGGAAGTAGATGTTAAAAATTTTTAGGCCTTAATTTTTTTTCTTTCCTGTGGAGTGCTTCATATCATAGAGAGACACACAAATGTGTTAGAAAATTCAGTACCAAAGCTCATTTAAACAGAGCTCACTTAAACAGAGAGCTTTCTTGTTATTCCATAATAAGCACTCAACAGATTTAATGAATGGACCTTTTTTGCTGGAAAGTAAATTAGCCCCATGTGGTTAAATTGTTCTTAATATTAGTATACAGCTAAAGAGAGTATCTCCAAAGCTTACCTTGCCAAAAGAAACATTAGTTTTTATACTTCCTATGTAGGCTGCTCAGGCGCATCTATAGAAAGTAGCAGATTAACAAATGTGTTTACTGCCGTGTTGACCACCCAACTGGCAATTCATATTCAGAGCTAATAAAATCACTTAGTCTTTTTGTCCGTCAATAGGATTTAAAGTTCATGCCTTCAACTTTTTGCCTCTATTTTCCTTGATAATTCATCAGTCAGACACTCAAAATGCAAATATTTTATTAGTATTAATGAGTTTCATAAAAAATTGCAGTGTATTTCATATATAAAACATTACAATTTATTTAATCTTTTTGTTACTTTTAAATCTTTTTAATGTATTCGTTATTCAAAGTCATTTGAAATCCTTTATACTTTTTTTGTATGTAGGATATACATTTTGACATTTTCTCTCTACCTCCAACCAAATTTTCAACTTAAAAGTTAAGACAAGCCAGAATATTTAAAACTTTACCCTTTAAATAATAGTAATGGAAAACATATTAAGACAAGTTATCTGTTTTCAAGTCCTAGGTATTTTAAAACTTTAATACTTTTAATTATCAATTAAAATAGGAAAACAACAGAATAGATAGCAGCAGCTGTAACTCAAGATGAATAAGAAAGTCTGATAAGGTTCTTAGGTACTACAGTAAAAACTAAGAATAAGCACATGTCTTCCATGTATTTACCTTTAAGACATGCAGAGAGAGAGAGAAAGAGCTGCAATACATAATATTGAAATGTGTAATATGTTTGGTTTGAGTATTAAAATGTTTTTCCCTCTTCCTGCTTAGAGTCTAGAAAACATAGAATTTGAATATACATATAATGTATTGTTTCAGTTTGAAGTAAGGTCAATTGGATGAGAATTTATGATTCTGGAATGGCAGTTTTTTGCTTTTCTGAAGAATAGCTTTTAATAAATTGGAGATATAGCTTATGTAATTTAAATTAAGTAGTAATATGGTAAATGTCCTCATAAGAAAATCCTCATTTAGTATTCTGTGATTGGATATTGTAGTTTTACACTGAGGTATCAAACATGTAAGAGTTTTAAAAGAATACTAACCAAGTCCTTTTCCTATTGGGTATTTCAGTCAATTGTTAATGAAATTTAAAAGACTACTTGGAACTAATTATTCATATTTATTCAAGGAAGATTCTGTAATGTTTATTTACTGTTAAACAGATCTATGGAGGCTTACTGAGTGTATGGCAAGTTTGGGTCTGAAGGTAAATCACCTTTTAAAAGCTGATTTACTCAATGATAAAAGGCTATATAATTCTAATACTTGTGTAATGATTATAATTCTATTAACATAAACAAATGACAAGATCTAAATAGTCAAACATGTCTTGAAACAGGAATTGTATGTAATTTCAAGTATATTTTCTTATTGTAAATTAGCTTGCTAAATTATATATTATGTGAGAGATAGTCTGAATATCTAATGGTGTGTGAGAAAATTATTATAATTTATGGATGATGAAAGGAAAATATAGATGTAAAAGATAGTAACTGGAGATAGAAGGGAGAAACAAAAAATTAAGTCAGAAAGATTAAGTGATTTAGTAATCTGAGAAAGATGTTTCTGTATGTGGATATTAAAAACTACAATATTTAGGCTATGATGAATGAAGGGGCATTTTCATCTTAATACGGAAGTTGTCTTGTATGAGTAAATAAAACATTTCTTATATTTTCATTATCTGAAAGTAATAATAAAGAAAAATTTCAGGCCAGGATGATGATAACCAAAACCAAATATTGAAATAAATATAAAGAATGAGACTATAGATAAGAAACTTCTAAATATCAGAGACTAGAACTATCATTCATAAACATATTTAGAATATTTTTATGAAGACTGTACCAGTAACTATGCAAGATAAATTAGGAGGTTTTCCTTAAAAATTGTTGGCTTTTGGGGATGCTTGAGAACCCATTATACCAGAAAGGATCCTTCAACAGTAGCAACTGAATAGCGGAAATGCATGGGTTACCTTATTTAGTGATGTAATACATAATTTATTTTATCATATATCCTAGATAATGATATGATCATATATGTTAGAAGTTGTTATGGGTGTCTTCCCAAAAAACATGTTCTTGTCCTAAACCCACTCCTGTGAATGTGAATTATTTGGAAATAGACTCTTTGAAGATGTGAGTTGTTAAGATGAGGCAAAAACTGGATTAGTGTGAGCCCTAATCCCATATGACTGGTAAATTTATAAGAAGGGAAGATTTGAACACAGACAGAATGCCGGATGACAATGGAGTCAGAGAGCTCCGTGGATTGCCAGCAAGTCACTGGCTGAAGCCAGGAGTAAAGCATGAACAGATTCTTCCCTATGGACTTCAGAGAAAGCATGACCCTGCCAACACCTTCTATGAAATTTTTCTCCTCCAAACCTCTGAGTCAATATATTTCTGTTGTATCAAACCACCCAGTTTATGGTATTTGTTATGGCAGCCCTGGGAAACTAAGGCAAATACTATTTTAGAATGTCAAGAAAACAGAGAAACATGGAATGAAATGAAGTATTATTGTCAGGGGTTCTGATTTATTGAGAACAATCTTTATGCATCAATTTATCATAGAACTAGAATTACTAATTCCTACTCATAAAACCTACTGTTTTAACCCAAAATTTCTTTTTTCTTTTAAAACTGTTTATTCAATTTCATCATAATCATTTTACAAAATCTTCTGCAAAATTTCAAAGTAATTCTAAGAATAAAATCATAAAACATTTTAAGATTACTCAACACTACAGAAACCTATATTTAATGGTTTGTCAGGAAAAAAATCATTCTAATTTATATGTGACAAACTTAAAATTTTGATTAAAATGAGAACAAATATAAAATACATGAAAAATCATTAGATTCTGTTCATTTTAATATAATATTCATAATAATTCCCACACCTTGTGTATGCAATGTAACAATGCATAATTAAGAAATGTAAAACTATCAAATGAGTGAAAGGAGGGATTTTACTCTGGAAAAACACTCAATTATAGCTGATATTAATTGTTCAAAAAACTTTTTGAAAAACTGAAGGGAGAAAGAAGATGTGAATTTGTTTTATGCTCAAAATACAGTATTAACTACAATTTGCAAAGTCAACAGCGTTTTATACATAGGTCAAACTTTTCTTATCAATGCCAATTAATTTTCTTGCTACTATTTCTTGGGGGAGATAATATTCTAATTTCTTCTAAGTCCTAAAGGGCAAATAAAATTATCTTTAAACACATCTGGTATTGTATGTAAACTTTTAATTGTTTAGTTACAAATCTAGAGCCCTGTAGTCAGTATTTAGAAGAAAGCAATTTACTAATAAAATTAATCACCAAGCAAACATTGGGAATAAAATGTAATATTTTATAAAATGCATGCAAGTTCATATAATATTTAACATATTTAACTATTGACTTTGCCTATTTAAAATATCACATTAAGTCTGTATCATCACATTAACAAGTATAATTTCCTTATTTTAAAATAAAAAAATACATAGTTACCTTTAATTAATTTTTTATTTTCATCTTCACACAGCAATGGGAAATCAATGAATCCAACTTATTTGACATATTTTTCATTGTCTGAAACACAGGAAAAACATCTAGTGTTTATAAAGGTAAATTTTGTGTTCCAAAACAGTTAACTGAGAAAATTAAGGCAGTTATATTTGTAGTTCTAAACTTTGCATTGTAGTTTCTAACTGTTTGAAGATCATAATTTTTTTAGTCACAGACAAAGTCTATTCATTTAAAAAACAACTAATAGCTAATATTACACTGTAAATTAATAAGTTATAGGAAATATATATGCATTTAATGCCATTTCAACAGATCCAATATACAGGATAAATAAATGTCTTTAAATGTGTATTTCTTTTTTCTTTTTTTTGCTTTTGTGAGAGGCTATTTCATAAAGTTATCAATATTATCATTTATTATATATATATAATTTAGAACTTTTCAGTTTAAGAAAACAAAAATAAATAAATGATCTCAGTATTTTAGCTAAAAAAAATATTGGAGTCTGATATCAGCAGACTAAAATTAAAGATCAAAATTTCCTGTCACTTAGTTTCAGAAAGGCCAGGCTTAAATCCAAGAAAAATCAATGTCAGGTCTTTAGGTGTTTTGAGTTAAAGAATGTTGTTCCTTTAAACCAAACACTTTGCACTGTGCTGGAAAAATACAAACAAACAAAAACATGATAAATTTTACTTTTTATCTGAATATTTCATCATACATTTTCTCCCTATTGTAGTGGTTTATGCCATGCCCAATTTGCTATGCTATGAATTTTGGATGGTGCCCTTCCTAGTAATTACAAATTTAACTTATATAGAACTCAATTCTAGCTTCATTATCCTCATTTTTTCTTGTCTTCACTGTCCTTGAACTGCAAGCCAACTTTATTTGCACAATCTGTTAGAAACCACAGATGGCTTGAAATGATTGTGTTCTCAAATTGCTAACACAATTAAGTCACCTTAATTTTCCTGGTAGGCATTGTACCAGCAATATTCATTTTCTAATTGTCAGCAGTAAAAAACTATTAAAGAGCTAGTAAATACAAAAATGATATCGATGATATTTGTGCTAATTAGTATTTCTACATGTATTTGCTATCTAAGTGTCATGGCTCATTTATTCAGCTGACATTAGTCCAGAGAAATTCTGTCCATCTGTTTGAATCTATTTTAAACAGGATCATTGAAGAAAATGAACTTATAATAACATATGGTAACTAAATTCAGTATAAATGACCTACTGCATTGATTAACACAGAGAAATTCGCTTGTGCAAATACAAATGTTTACAAGACAAAGTTGCCCTTCCAACATGGATAAAATTGTTCAGGAGGGAAACAAATCATGCTTTTCAGTCCTTGTCAGTTATATGCAGTATTCTCAGTCATATTGGATGGTTTAAGATCACACCACATGTATGCTGCATGCTTCACCTTGTATAGTGATTTTTTTAATTCTTTGAAGTTTACTGCTTAAAGTAGAAATTTTATATTCATTCAACAGATTCAAAGTTATAAGAAATGCAGAAGACAGACTCTCTGCATTTAATAGCTTTAGAGCCTAACCACTCTTGCACAGAGGGAAAAATGCTGACGGTAATATTCTAAATCATGTAATTTCATTCCCAGGCATGTTTTGTTTTCCTTTATGACCTGGTGATCACTTTTGTTGATAACTGGACAATGCAGTGTCACAGTGTTTCACAATTCACATCAGGACACTTCAGTTGTCATTGAAATTTTAATAGATAGGTTTGAGTCTTTTTATTTTATAATGTTTTATTTTATTGGGAAGAATTTAATATTGTAAAGTTTTAAAGAAAAGTAAAACAATAAGAACTATGCTATATATATTTCAAAATGTTATTTTGTTTTATATTTCTACATATAGAAATGAAGGAATCTATAATTCCAGGACTAATTCTAAGCATTCTCCTCACAGTACTTTTCATTCACACATATCTCTTTCTCAGTTTTACTCTTAAATTCTAATATTCCATGTAATCAATATGTCACCAGCCTTCAGTGAACTTTTTTCTACTTCTTAAACCAGAAAGCCACGCAAAATTTTGAGACATCTAGATGAGACAGGAGGAATATAACTCCATAGAGTTTATCCAAAAAATTGCATGATGAGTGCCGTGAATAAATACAATAATTTATTTATTGTGTAAATATACAATAAATAAATACAATTGCTACAGTATGAGAGAGGATAATTGGAAAAATTGATTTATTTAATTGTACCTTTTTCTCCCCTACATG
This sequence comes from Cabassous unicinctus, assembly GCA_029593785.1. Classification (NCBI taxonomy): domain Eukaryota; kingdom Metazoa; phylum Chordata; class Mammalia; order Cingulata; family Chlamyphoridae; genus Cabassous; species Cabassous unicinctus. Next base: position 6,563 of record JAQZBX010000417.1, on the reverse strand, counting down.
TGATATAAACTTCTCTAAACTTTTTAACATTTTTATATTGCATACTCAATTAATTGAAGTATGTGAATAGACAGGATGAATATTTTCATTCAACACTGTCACATATGTTTCAGTTTCAGGCACAGTTCTAGCTGCTAGGAATATATTAATAAACAGATTAACTTCTTTGCCTTCAAGGAGATTACATTGCTAATGGAAAAGTGAAATAAATCACTTGTGAATAAATAATTCAGTGAGACAGTGATCATCAATACAATCAAATATTTGGTTCATTAAACAAAAATACAAAAGAGAAAGGCATGCCCTCGAAAAAATATTCATCGTATTTGAAACAAATTTGTCTCAAATAACTTGAATAGAGAGTTGGCAAGGAAGCCCAAGGAAGTTTTATTTCAAACCTAAAATATACATTGAAATGGCATGATATTTTTGTGGCCATTGGGCAGTTTGATGTAATTATGAATTCCAAAAATATAATTGGATCATGCTTGTAAACTGATCTATTAATCTGGGCATGATTAAGTTATGATTAGGGCGTTGACTGGACCAAGTCAGTAGGGCATTAAGCCTCACCGCTTGGTGGGTGGGGAATCAAATATAAAAGGCAAGGCAAAGAACAGAGTTGAAGCAGTTTTTGAGAAGCAGTTTTGATATTGGAGAGAAGGCCCCAGGAGAAGAGAAGTGAGCTGTTCACCTGATAGTCTACAGCTGCTGACCTTGTGAAGGAACCAAAGGAGCTAAGCCCGGAGAGAGAAAGGCAGCCCTGGGAAGAAAGGAACCCAAGAAACCTGAACCCTGGCTATTGTAAGCAGCTGTCTTGCTCCAACACGTGACAATGGACTTTGGTGAGAGAAGAAACTTAACACTTTATTGCCTGGTATCTGTGAACTTCTACCCCAAATAAATACCCTTTATAAAGACCAACCCATTTTTTGGTATTTCACATTAGCACCCCTTTGGCTGACTAGTACAATATTGTTTCTCACAAAACCCATACTTAGATATTACTTAAAAGATATACTTAGATATACTTAAAAGAGTAAACACTTTTGTGGGAAATTTTATTGAACCTGGTAGGATATAATTCCAGAGTAAATGTTGAAAAAAGAGATATTTTTCTTTTTATCTAATCATAACATTAGATAAAAGCTTCCCATTTTCAGTCTATTTTATAGAGCCAAGGCATATAAATTTTAATTTAACATGTCTTCAAATTTAACGTTGGCAGTGTATTTTTCCATTCTTTACTGAATGAAAGAACACTTAGAAATTAGAGAAATTGCACAAAAGTTTATCTCAATAATCAATTTGCTATATCTACGATATATTTCTAAAAACTTCGCTATGTTGGCCTTTCAGAATCTCATAATATATTATACAAATGAGGATTATACTCCAAAAGAATGTGTAAGGTGCTTCCATAAAGGAATAATAAATAAAAAGGGATAACAGTGCTCCTTGGTTAAGCTTACCAATGTAGCATTTTAATTTATTGCTTTTCACTCTGGCCTGTGAAGTGTGTGAAGCACAGCTCCTTGGTGGAAATGTATGGAATAAAGACCCAGGCAATGCCAATGCAGTGAGAGAAATGTTTTGAAAGCACTTTTTATGAGATTTATTGTATTTTATGTGTTTAAGTCTTTCTTAAGAGTTAAGTATACCATAGTTACTAACACACTTGGAGGAAACTGTCTCTAACAAAACAAATTTTAAAATGCTGTAGATGCTACTGAAGGCAAGAACACTGAAAACAGTTAAAACTGAAGCTAATAAATGTATGGAATTAGGATTTTGACACTGCAATAAAATCAATATTGTGAAATGACAAGAAAGTAAAATGCAGACAAAGGTCAAGAATTCCTAACCGATTTCTTCAAAATTATGATTTAATCCTATTTTATGTCATATTTTTTATTGTTTAATTGTGTCTTTAAAAATAAATTATTTGAAAATAAATTTCATTTTTCAATATCTGCATTCAGAAGAAGTACGCTGGATATGGATATCAAGTTATATTAATTAATTCATTTATAAACATCATTAAATAATGTGATTCCTAAGCTGAAGGTATACCTTAATATTAACTTGAAATATTTCTAGGAATTACATGAGTAAACACAATATACTGTAGATTAAATAAAGAATGATGGAAAATAAAGTAAGATATTGGATGGAATTTACTTATAACCCCTTAAAATAGTATAAAACAATTTTCAAATAAGTTTAATAGGAGAAAGAATGGATGTCAGCAACAAATTATGGGGGAATACTTGGAAGATTGAAAGCTGATCGATATTATAATGACAAAGCTGAAGGAATCATGGTGCAGTCAATGCACTATAAGAGGAAGCCAGAGTGAAGGATATTGTTGATTCAGAGAAATGCTTACCCCAAATGACCAAATCCAAAAGAAGGAAAAGGAGCAGTTTTAATTCTCAAGGTAATTACAAGCTTGCAGTCCCAGTTGTTGGGTTAAACAATTGCCAACCATTGATATCTTCAGCCCCAAGCTTAGAAAGAGAAAAAACTGCCCCTCATAGACATTTGACCTAGGCTAATTCCTGAGGCTTACACTCTTAAGAAAGCAGACAGTCTTTTCTGTGTGGATGTAGGTATTTGGGTGAGCTGCAGAACAGTGTTGGAGGACTTCACAACACAGACAGGAGGGAAGAAGGAAGCAACTCAAAGGGAGAAATACATACTTCATCACCAGTATAACGTTCCCCGAGCTGCAATGGAGAGGAAGAATAAAACATAGAAAATGTTACAAATCAAATAGTAGAGATACTAAGAAAGCATGGCAAATAGAAAACATGGCAGCAATAACAATATCAACAACAAAAACACAACACCAAAAATAAAAGAATGATATGGCTATACAATAACTATTTATTTATTGAGAACTTATTAATGCAGGGCTTGTTCTCAAACTTTGATTTGTTATTTTTAATCTCATCCATCATGTCTTTCATTCCCATAAGCCCTGAGACTTTTCTTCCTAGGCTTTCAAACTGTTCTTTATGCTCACAAAGTGTCTTATTAATATCCTTTATCTCTTTAGTCATATTTTCCTTCAATTCTTTGAAGTGATTTAGGAGAGTTGTGTGATTATCATTGATTAGTTGTCTTAAATCCTGTATCTTGTCAGGATATTTGGTTTATGCCTTAACCTGGGCCATCTCTTCCTGTTTCTTAGTATGGCTTGTAATTTTTTGCTGATGTCTAGGCATCTAAATATGTTGGTGAATTTACTCTGATGGTGAATTTCTTTCTCTTACCTAGTTTTTTTTTTCCCCACAGCTCTTCTTTAATTTTTCGTTCTACTTATTCTAAGTTTTTTAAATTGCCCCACTTAAGTTATCAAAATCAGGCCAGAAACTCACTAATCGGTCACAAATTTTCTCCTAGGGGCCTTAAGAGAGACGTAAAAGCAGGTTTATTCTTCTCCATGCAATTTTCTGAATAGCCAGTGAACCTTTCCAAAGAGGTGTTTCTTTGAATCTCTGTTTTCTAGTGCTTCTGGTCTGGTGAGAGTCGAGATTCAAAGAAGGCACTGCTGTCTGAATTCACTACGGAGAAACCCTCCGACTCCCCCTCCTTCTTCCCTTGTAGCCGCTGATAGGGAGAAAGGCATCTCTTCCCCTCTCAGTTGGCTCCAGGAGCCAGGGGTTTTACTCCAGCTTAATGACATGAGGATGGGGGATGGGAGCCCTTTCTGGCCTCCACTGGGATTTGGTAACTCATGTTTGTTGTTTTGGTTCTTCATTTCTCTGGCCCTCACCCTCCTTGGAGTTGTGCAGCCCTGTCCTTGTCTGCTGACCCCCAAAGCACGTCCCTTGAACAGCTTTTGGTCCTTTCTGCATTGTTTTTGTGAGAGAGTTGAGCCCTGCCTGCCTATTCTGATGCCATCTTCCCAGAACTCCTGTATTTGTTATTAACATATTGAATACTCCTAATAACCAGATGAAGTAAGCACTGTATTTACTCTACTGTTGGGTATGAGAAAAAAAGTTACAGACAGGTAAAGGAAATTGCCTTTGGTTGTATAGTCTGTATATATTGGCTTCAGATTGTTTTTATTACAATAAGGGAGAGTCATTGAGTCAAAGTACATTACTCACAGTCAAAAGGTAAGAAGCATTAGTGATACTTTTTGAAACCAAGCATTTGTTCTCTGCTCTCTTTGAGTACTTTCAAAAAATGTATTCTTGATAAAGAATACCAAACATTTTTTGAAAGACAAATTATCCAGAGAAAAAATATTTATCAAGTTTTATCAAAGTAAAATATTTAGACTATATTAGTATTTCTAAAAATCAATAAGAAAAATAGAAATAAGCCCATAGATAATTAGCCAAGAATATCATCTGACAATTCAGAGAGAAGAAGAAATGTAAATGTCCAAAAAAACTTTAATCTTCATGGAGAATTTCAGTAAATTTAAATTAAACAGCACAATTGAAAAAACTCAAAAGACTCTAATATAGTTGTAGTTACAATACATGTTAGTAAATATGTAATTTAGTGACGTAATTTTAGATTTGGAAGGTGATTTTAATTTTTCAGATTAAAATATGCATGTCGTTTACCCTAGATATCTACTTATAGGTTTTTAATCCTAAAGAAATGCATTTACAGGAGAAAGAGGCATGGTACAAGAATATTTATTTCAGCATTGTTTATAAGGGTAAAATACCAAGGAAACCAGCTAAATGTTCAAAATAAGAAATGGATTTTATTTGTCTATAATAATAGTGTCATGGCATATTAGGAAATAAAGTCATTCTATGTATGGGGAAAATGTATCCAAGAAATAAAGTCATTCTATATATGGGGAAAGGTAAGAATAGCAAGTAACTTGCAGAACAAAAAGAAACCATTTATGTGAGTTAAGAAAATAAATAAATAGAAAATTTGCATTGCATAAATACAGTTCAATAAATACAAAGCATATATAAAAGTTTAGCTGTTGCTTTGAGAAAGACAGTGGGATGTATGTGAAGAAAGGAAAGGATGTAAAGACATATTTTGACATTTCATATTCTGAATAATTCATATAAATGAGTATGCCCTATATAGAAATATGAGAGAATACATGCATACATACATATATATATTCTAATACCTTCTACTGGGTAGACATAGCTGGTGGAAATCAATACCACAAACTCTCCCACACTGGATATTTATTTTCTGACTCTTTGAATTTAGAGAGCCCCGATAACTACACCAGCATCAGCCTGTTTTCTCAACTCTTTGACTTCCTTCCTGGATAGGAAGTCATGGAGGCATGTGACTGAAGATTAGAGCATCAACAGAACAGCACTCAATCCTTAGAAATCACAGGATATTTCTAGTTATGTGGAAACAAAATAACATTCCCTTACTCCTGGCATGGGACCTGTGGCTTTATCTCCCTAATGACAGATATATAAATTTATCAGAAAAAACTCAACTCATCTCTAGCCCTAAATTTAGGATGTCTTACCTTATATTAACTTTTCCCTCTGAAACAACAACACTTGAGACACTAGGAACAAAAATCACATTCCTTGGGGCCAACATTACAGGGATGAGGAGACATTAGAAGCAAATGAACTGTGAGGGGTCTCACGACAAGGAATATCTGTTCTATGAACTTATTTATACCATATATGCACACTTCTATGAACAGACAATCAGAATATACCAACCTGAATTCCCATCAATGCCCCCACATCCTTTTATTTCCATCTTATAAATCTCTCCAGATTCTCAAGTTGGGGAGATAGATTTGAGCTTGGCTCCTGTCTCCTTGCTGATTCACCTCACAATAGAACTCTTTCTTTTCTCAAAATCCTGGTTTCATGATATTAGTTTCTGTATGCATTGGGCAGTGACCCCATAGCTTGGTAACATTTCTGCCTCTCTTCATTACCTGTGTTCTGGACTTTTCCTTCAAATGAAAGCATGTTTGCTAAGTATAACTCACACTTCACTTCAGTATTAGTATTGCACATTTCTTGAGAATAAACTTTTGGAAAAAATGCCAACATACTTTTTAAATTACAAAAGTTCATTCAATATCATTAGTTTCCCTTCCTCTCAGGAGCTCTAAAATCAATGTTAAATGCAATCTTTAGTTTACTCAGTAAAAGTGCTTTAGGGTGCAGGTTGTGAAATTTATGATTGAATTGAAACACGTAAGCCCTGGGAATATTATATTGCCATTCTTTTCAGAAACAATGATTTGTTTGCTCTCCATTGATTTTTTATTGAATAATATTTTACGTATGGTGACATTAACTGAAAAGCTACAGTTCAGAAATGGTGAAAAAGTATGATTTTTTTCAATAGCCTGACAGATACCTGAGGCTGATGGTTCTAAACCAGGTAATCCAGCTCCAGAGAATTCCCACTCTTAATTTCCTATATTATTTTATGGTTACAAATTGCTCTGGTATTACATTTCCAAGATATTATAAATTTGTGTAGTTATTTTAAAATTTAAGATGAACCCATCTCTTTTCTTCAAGATTTAATTTTCATCAAATATTTATGCTGTATTGTAATTTCTTAAAATA